>JAMFTG010000500.1:0-129833 GCA_023974075.1 Chaenocephalus aceratus
AGCTAAAGGTGGCTAATATTGGGCTATAAAGGAACTACAGCACGGTCACATGACTTCACGCCACCACCGCTAATCTAAAGACGGCTAATGTTGGGCTATAAAGGAACTACAGCACGGTCACATGACTTCACGTCACCACCGCTAAGCTAATGGCGGCTAATGTTGGGCGTGATGATGTTTAGTCGCCTCTTTTACACACTTTTAGCAACCTCCGTTTTTAAATCCATCAGTGGGGTATTTATTTACTGACATATTTTATGTCGCAGAACAGAACTTTAAAATCTCTTCAGCTCGTGTTAACCACAGACTTTCAGGCTAACAAACAAAAACACATCCAAAAACAATTGACTTTCGGACGAGGGAGCGGAAAGGGGTAAAATACTGACACATTTCTGGGTTTTAGGACTCATTCCTCTATTTATAAAAGACCCTGGGCTGTAACCTCGGACGCCCAGGCCTGACAACCCCACCATAGTGTTTTTATTTTAGGAACCTAAACCCATGTTCTCTGCCAGATTAATAACCCACATTTCGTTCATATTTCCAGATCTCACAGCAGCAGCAGCAGAGTCCAAATGAGCACCGTGTCGTGGAGCGGTTAACGGACACACGAGCAGCAGGATTAGAGCGCTTTGGCCGCATGCCGCTCGCCCTACACGACGCTAACACGATTCCCTCCTGTCGGACATAATCAGGCGGATGTCCTTTTCCCATCCTCTGACCCTCGGTGGACACTCGTCGCTCTGCCGCCAAGGTACGTCGTTCAGAGGGGATTAATCCCCCCGCCGCCCAGATTATTATCGGTTTAGCACTGCTCAATCTTGGAGATACAACAACAAGCCGAGCGCAAAAACAAGAACAATATGTGGAGGCTCCAGCGCGGCAGGTCAGAAAGATATTACTGAGAGTGTTGACACTGCGTTCGACAGCGTGTCCTTGATCGGATTCTAAAGTTGGTTATTTCACGGTCTGAGTGGGAGGCTTTTTCTTTTCTGCAAAGTCAAATGTGTTTTTAGGCAGAATAAGGAAGAGCATGTTGGGTGTATGTCCCCATAAACCACGTCCTCAAAGAAAGTTTTGCTTTCTACAAATCCAGTATTTCAAATGTTTCGATAAAATAATTAAAAACACAGAGTCAGAGAAAAAGATCTGCTGCTGTCAAAAGTGAAAAGTATTCAGTCGTGTCATATCCACACACACACACACACACACACACACACACACACACACACACACACACACACACACACACACACACACACACACACACACACACACACACACACACACACACACACACACACACACACCACACACACACACACACACACACACACACACACACACACACACACACACACACACACACACACACACACACACACCACACACACACACACACACACACACACACACACACACACACACACACACACACACACACACACACACACACACACACACACACACAGAAGCCCTTGCGATGCTAACTTCCTGGTCAGCCTACAAAAAGACGTCCTCCTTGCATCATCATGTTGCTCTGTGTCTCTGCGGGACATGTCCAACCAGAACAGTTTTTAAGACAATAATATGTCAGGACTGTGTTTCTGTCAGCCTGCTGTGGACCTCTGCTGCTCTCTAGTGGCCAAAACAACAACAACAACAACAACATTTAAAGGTCACCTATTATGCAAAATCCTCTTCTTCATGTCTCTTCTACATCAACATGTGTCCCCTCTTCTTCATGTCTCTTCTACATCAACATGTGTCCTCTCTTCTCCATGTCTCTTCTACATCAACATGTGTCCCCTCTTCTCCATGTCTCTTCTACATCAACATGTGTCCCCTCTTCTTCATGTCTCTTCTACATCAACATGTGTCCCTCTTCTTCATGTCTCTTCTACATCAACATGTGTCCCCTCTTCTTCATGTCTCTTCTACATCAACATGTGTCCCCTCTTCTTCACGTCTCTTCTACATCAACATGTGTCCCCTCTTCTTCACGTCTCTTCTACATCAACATGTGTCCCCCTCTTCTTCATGTCTCTTCTACATCAACATGTGTCCCCTCTTCTTCACGTCTCTTCTACATCAACATGTGTCCCCCTCTTCTCCATGTCTCTTCTACATCAACATGTGTCCCCTCTTCTTCACGTCTCTTCTACATCAACATGTGTCCCCTCTTCTTCATGTCTCTTCTACATCCACATGTGTCTCCTCTTCTTCATGTCTCCTCTACATCAACATGTGTCTCCTCTTCTTCATGTCTCTTCTACATCAACATGTGTCCCCTCTTCTCCATGTCTCTAAAATGGTCCCTCTATCATGTCTCTACATCAACATGTGTCCCCTCTTCTTCATGTCTCTTCTACATCAAACATGTGTCCCCTCTTCTCATGTCTCTTCTACATCAACATGTGTCCCCTCTTCTACATGTCTCTTCTACATCAACATGTGTCCCCTCTTCTTCATGTCTCTTCTACATCAACATGTGTCCCCTCTTCTTCATGTCTCTTCTACATCAACATGTGTCCCCTCTTCTTTCTTCTTAATGTCTTCTTCTACATCAACATGGTCCCCTCTTCTACATGTCTCTTCTACATCAACATGTGTCCCCTCTTCTACATCAACATGTGTCCCCTCTTCTTCATGTCTCTCTACATCAACATGTGTACCCTCTTCTTTCATGTCTCTTCTACATCAACATGTGTCCCCTCTTCTCCATGTCTCTTCTACATCAACATGTGTCCCCTCTTCTTCATGTCTCTTCTACATCAACATGTGTCCCCTCTTCTTCATGTCTCTTCTACATCAAACATGTGTCCCCTCTTCTCCATGTCTCTTCTACATCAACATGTGTTCCCCTCTTCTTCACGTCTCTTCTACATCAACATGTGTCCCCTCTTCTTCATGTCTCTTCTACATCCACTATGTGTCTCCTCTTCTTCATGTCTCCTCTACATCAACATGTGTCTCCTCTTCTTCATGTCTCTTCTACATCAACATGTGTCCCCTCTTCTCCATGTCTCTTCTACATCAACATGTGTCCCCTCTTCTTCATGTCTCTTCTACATCAACATGTGTCCCCTTCTTCTTCATGTCTCTTCTACATCAACATGTGTCCCCTCTTCTACATGTCTCTTCTACATCAACATGTGTCCCCTCTTCTACATCAACATGTGTCCCCTCTTCTTCATGTCTCTTCTACATCAACATGTGTCCCCTCTTCTTCATGTCTCTTCTACATCAACATGTGTCCCCTCTTCTTCATGTCTCTTCTACATCAACATGTGTCCCCTCTTCTACATGTCTCTTCTACATCAACATGTGTCCCCTCTTCTACATGTCTCTTCTACATCAACATGTGTCCCCTCTTCTTCATGTCTCTTCTACATCAACATGTGTCCCCTCTTCTTCATGTCTCTTCTACATCAACATGTGTCCCCTCTTCTCCATGTCTCTTCTACATCAACATGTGTCCCCTCTTCTTCATGTCTCTTCTACATCAACATGTGTCCCCTCTTCTTCATGTCTCTTCTACATCAACATGTGTCCCCTCTTCTTCATGTCTCTTCTACATCAACATGTGTCCCCTCTTCTCCATGTCTCTTCTACATCAACATGTGTCCCCTCTTCTTCACGTCTCTTCTACATCAACATGTGTCCCCTCTTCTTCATGTCTCTTCTACATCCACATGTGTCTCCTCTTCTTCATGTCTCCTCTACATCAACATGTGTCTCCTCTTCTTCATGTCTCTTCTACATCAACATGTGTCCCCTCTTCTCCATGTCTCTTCTACATCAACATGTGTCCCTCTTCTTCATGTCTCTTCTACATCAACATGTGTCCCCTCTTCTTCATGTCTCTTCTACATCAACATGTGTCCCCTCTTCTACATGTCTCTTCTACATCAACATGTGTCCCCTCTTCTACATGTCTCTTCTACATCAACATGTGTCCCCTCTTCTTCATGTCTCTTCTACATCAACATGTGTCCCCTCTTCTTCATGTCTCTTCTACATCAACATGTGTCCCCTCTTCTTCATGTCTCTTCTACATCAACATGTGTCCCCTCTTCTACATGTCTCTTCTACATCAGCATGTGTCCCCTCTGTGGAAAGAGACTCTGAAAGTTTCAGGAACAAAGATTTTCTCTCTTTTTGATCCATTTCTATAAAAACCTGTCTGAAATGAGCTGATCAGATTTTGGCCACTTTGTGATGTCATAACGATGTGTTGTCTTGTGTAACCATCAGCCAATCAGCAACCAAGGTAACCCCCCCCCCCCCCCCCCCCCTATCACCTGAATCTCCTCTAGAGCTCCATTGAGTTCTTTGTAACCAAATCTCTCTCAGAGGGGCGTGGGGAGGGGCTTTGGAAACAGGGCTGAAACAGAGGGGATTATGGGTAATGCTGCACTGATCTGTTTGGTGTTTCAGCCAATCAGAGACAGGCTCTGGATATATCTTTGATGAAGAACAGTATGATAGGGGACCTCTAATATTTAACAGCACCCACAGCAGTACAGACCTCCAGTAGACGAGGATCCCGATGAGCACGACGAGTCCCAGGCCGGTCAGCGTGGAGATGACGGCCAGAGGAACCACAGCTTTCCTCTCTCGCTCCCGGATCGAACCCACTCTGGACTCATGGCTGCTGTTACTGGCGTCTGCGGCAAAACAATAAAAGTGGAAAGAAGAAAAGTAAAACTATACTCAAGGTGAATGAGGAAGTCAGCGGTATAAACATGTTGCATATGAGGAGAAGCTTCTCTGGTCATAGGAATGTAGTTCATTTGGCGCGTTCACACCGCAGTACTTTTCCCACTTTAGTTCCGATATGTTGCGTTCACACCAAAAAGAGCCGGAACTAAAATTAGGTCATGAGATTCAGCTTTTCACCCCCAGGGACTTCCGTGGGAGAAAAAGGTTCCTCTGTCTGATTGGCTGGGCGGATTGCAAACCACGCCCCGTAAAACTCCCAAAACGTTTTGTGAAGCCGCCATTTTATTATCCTCGCTTTAGCATTATTAGCATTAGCATTAGCCCAGCGCAGAAACGCAGAGAGACTAACTTATGGCAACACAAAATAAAACATGGGAGCGGTGGAGATGAGGAGGTGTCGGCTTTCTGGCGATTTACTCGGAAGGCTTCAGTAGAAGCTGCTGGGACTCCCAGCAGCTTCTACTGAAGCCTTCCCCAACTCCGGGGACTTCCGGCCGGGGACTCCGGGTGGCAGTATACGCCGTGAAGTGGGTTGCGGCCTGCCAGTAAACCCAAAGCAGAAGAAGAAGAAGTGATGTCAGCGGCTTCATTTGCCTAATCCTCCCCCAGGGACTTATTCCGGTGTGAACGCGATCTCTCAAGTTCTCATGAACCTTTGTGGGGAAAGTACTGCGGTGTGAAAGCGCCTATTGAGTGGGCAGAGCCAGAGTCAAGTATATAGGTATTTATTTGTAGAATGTACTAAAAACTGGATTTTACTCCACTAAAAAAAACTTGTAAATAGAAGACGATATATTTAATAAGCCCATGAATGCACTTCTCTCTCCAGAGCAGCGTGTCCTCATTGAACTCTTTGCACAACGCCAAGAAGAGTAGCATGACCAATCAAACACGATGTACAACACTTTCCCACTGCACACATCTCTGAAGGAATCACAAAGGCTCTCTAATCAAAAGTCCATCACAGATCAAGCGAGAAACTGATTCAGTCAATTAAGCATCGGCATTATTGTAACTTTGAATAACGTGAACAGAAAAGCAGTCGGCAGAAGCTGACCTCGCCGAGCCGATGCTTCTGAATCCTGCTTTTATCGCCCGACAGCCAGCGAGGAAAACACTCGTGTGGGTTAACCTCGACTGTTTGCCGGAACGTACCTTTTCTGCACGTCGGACTCAGTTCAGCAACTGTGAAAGGCCGGGTCGGCGCTGATAGTTCATAAAGAGCCTGTTGTGCGCTTTCTACGCTAAGAGTAAAACAGCCATTCACTCACTCATCCATGTAACAGTGTTTTGTCTGCCTCGTAAAGAAACTCCTGGACACAGCGGTGGTGATAATGGGGAGGGAAGGGGAAGAAAGGCCGCGGACAGGAGAGGAGAAAGGTGATTTGTACAGAGATGGAGAGTCAACGAAGATCTGATAAGAATTAAGACTTCCGACCGCAAAGATTTCCAACTAAATGTTTAACTTCCTAGTTCTGTTATTCTGTAAATCTGGCTATGGAAACCATTTTGTGCAATAGATATATACAATCTCAACTGCTTAATATGTTCACTTTAAAATGCTTACAATATTTTTAACCATGAATGTTAACTTTTTTTTTATTTATGTATGCTTGTCTCTTTATTTGATAATTGTATTGTTTGCATTTGCCTTGTGATGTGTCACTTTAGCTGTAGCTGCGGGACAGATAAAGGACTGCTGGTCCCGGTGGACGACAGGTGCAAAGTGCAAATATAGAAAACACTCACGGACCCGAGGAAACGTCACTGTACTGTATTGTATTGTATTGTAATGTGTGTCAATTGCTTGTAAAGAAGTTCTCTGATCGCAAGGTGTCAATAAAGGTTGATTGAATGATTGAGTGGAGTCAGAGACAGATGCTGTGAAAACTGGAAGAGCTCTGCTGCCCTCTGGTGGCCTGTGTCGGGTACTGGCTAAACACAATACCCCCGAGCTGTACATTGAATTGCAATTGAGGATTTTGGACATCCCTCTGTGTAGATTAACACAATAGAGAGCTTCAATAATGTTAGACGAGCGATTATGAAATTATTTAAATGTTCATTGGTACACAAATCATAAAAATACGAGAATTTTGCTTTTTTGCTGAGGTGGAATAAATACTCAAATTATATACTTAAGTAAAATTAGCAAAACTACATTGTAAAAATACTCTGTTACAAGTAAAAGTACTGCATTTAAGTAAAAAATAATAATAATTAAAATATATATATACATTAAGAAATACTTCAAGTACCAAAAGTAAAAGTACTCAGTATGCAGAAGGTCCCGTTTAAGCTCCATATATTTTAGTTATTGATGCATTAAGTGTTCAAACCCTTTGTTGTATTACTTTATATAATACTGGGTAGCTTAACCTATAATAATATATGATAATGAATGCTTTGATTGATCATTTGTATTAATAATCTACATCTGCAAGTAGCTAAAGCTGTAAAATAAATGTAGTGGAGTACAAATATAAAGTATTATTATTATGTGAAAATACTCGTGTAAAGTAATAATACTTTTTGACGTGTTCAAAGCGGTAAGCTCGATGAATTAGTGCTTTCTGAATCAACTTGCTAAAATATAATTTATGTTCGGATTAACCAAGTGCCATCAAGACTTGGTCCTCTCAATTTAAATACAATGTTTTTAAACTACGTCAAAAACTTAAATAATGGAATTAGTAATAGTAGTGAATGTAGTGTTAATGAATGTACTGAAGGTTAAAGAAATTAAGCATCAGGTAAAAATGATTATCTGCCAATTGTCAGTTTGTGTTCTGCATACAAATCTTGATTTAGAAGAAAAGGCATCACTCTCAGGTAATACAAAGTAAAAGTCACAATTTCTTGATGGTTTTTGGCGATACTATTTTTCAACCACCAGCTAAACAAACAACAAAAAACACACCTAAAAACGATAGGTACATTAATTTAAAAAAGCTAGAAAACACAGAGAAAGATAATTAAATACAAAGAAAGGAGAAATTGCAACCCAAACTAATAACATCTAATTTAAAATAATAAATCAGTGTTGTAAGTTAGTTGTGAATAAAATCACTAAAAACATTGGTGACTTTTACTTCTTATTACTACAAGAGTCGCCTTTTTTACGCTTTTGCTTCTCATAGACCTGAGCTGGATACCAGACCTCTCACCAAATGCATGCTGGGAAATAAGCAGAATTAGTGGTTAAGAAAATTGAGGTATGACTTGTACACAAAAAAAATGATGAAGATAGTGATGGTGGGTTAAAACAAGTTCCTGTTTGGTGGCTGGAACGAGGGACCTTGCATGCATGACTGTTCTAGCTATCACAGAGAAAAATGAAATAAAACGAAAGGCGGTTTTGTTGTTGACAGATGGTGGATTAGTCATCTTTCTGATGTCCAGAACTCTTCCTGGTCCCTTGGAATGTTGCAGGTGTATTGCGAGTGTTTCCCCCCAATCGACGGCTTTTTTTACCTGCGACTGGCTCCTCCTTCTCGGACTCTCTTTCTGTGCGCTCGGGGATACTGAAGTCTGAGGACGTCTCGTTGTCGTACAGGCTTTCCCCCTGACCCGAGCCGCTCTCCTCCTCCCTGCCCAGCGACCAGGGTGAAGTCGAGGTTACAGCAGGAACGGTTGGTGTCGCTGAGCCTGCTACCTCCGTCGTGACAGCACTGCCACTGTCGCTATCAAAATAAAACGCAGAGGAGCGATCGTCCGAATCACCCGAGGACTGGCCGGACCCAGAGGTGGTTGGCGGGGCTGCGGTGCGAGTAACGTTGTTTGAATAAGTCAACGCGCCGTCTCCAGATCCCGAGGTTTGAACCCTGTCCCACTCCTGATCTAAGCCCTCCTGGGAGTAGGGGGACAGGGCCGAACCGGAGGCACTGCTGCTAATGTCTAAAGCCGGTCTTTCTTGGGTGGGGGTGAAGGGGGAGGCTGAGGGTGAGGACGTGTGGGCAGAGGTTTGTAGGGGAGGGTTCTCGTCTGATGCGGAGAACCAGGACTCCCTGACGCCAGGGGCTGAAACAGAAATGGGCGGGTCACTAAGGAGGGAGTGTGAAGAGGACGATGACGGCGAGATATGGGAAAGGAGAGGCCGATGTAAGGACACACCATCAGATCCCGCTACGGACGGAGAACGTAGAAGATCGTCTATACCAACACCAGAGGCTGAAGGGACACCTACGCTAGAGTAAAGCTCTAAGCTAGCAGACGCCCAGGCGGAGGACGGCAGGGGGACGTGAGGAGATGCATGCAACCAGGACGAGGACTCCGAAGGCTCCAGAGAACAGTCGCACTCCAAGTCCACGCCGCTAACTAACGGAAACCCATCACCGCTAACCTCGGGGAGAAAAGACTCCATCGCGCTCCCCTTGGCGTACCTTGCGTCATCAAACGCAACTGGGAAAGAGCGGGACGACCCCGGAGCTGTGCTGGAAAGGGTGAAGTCGCCAGAGAGGAAAACTGAAGGCTGAAGGGTGCGAGACAGAGAGAGCGTTGAGAGAGACGGATCCCAGGAGGATTCGGACGGTTCAGAGGCAACAGACGGATCCGGCAACGTTTGTAAAGGAGGAGTACCGCTAAAGACTGAAAGGTCACCCGAGGACTGCGTCAAAGAGGAAGACCTGGACAACAAATCACCATCGCTATCATTATCATCTAACCCAACACCAGGGTCAGTCACCCAACCAGACAGGGGGGGCTGTGAGGGGCGAGGAAAGGCGGAAGCAGGGAGCATAGGGTTTGAAGGAAAAGCCGAATCTTTGCCAGACTGCGGAGCGGTGGCGGCATGCTGGGAGTCCGACGCAGACAAAGGCCAGGACGAGGAGGAAGGGTCATGCAGGCAGGTGGAGGGGTCCGCTGTGTCACATAGAGGGGAAGAGGAGGAGGAAGAGGAGGAGGTGGAAGGGAGGACAGAAGGACGCTCACCAGTGGACATCGGCTGTGTGGTCTGCAAGAGAACGCCACCCAACCCCACAGAGGTTGTCGTGGATGAAAACGAGGCATTCCACGACTTGTGGTCCTACTTGGAACGGCTTCGCCGGAAGAGGACGGTCGAGAAGTCGAAGTTTTGATCTCTGGAAGACTTCCGGGTCCGGCAGACATGGTGGTGGTTTTCTTCATTTACGGGACGCCCCAGGCCTCGGTCGATCTTGGCCCGGACGAAGGACGATGACGTTGTGCTGCTCATGTCACGGGTACGAGAACTCGGTGTGGTCGTGGTGGAGCTGAATGAAGAATGGCCTTTACCGCCTTTTGTCTTTGCACTCGGGGGTGTAGAAGTAGTGGTACTAACAACTCTTGTGGAGTCTTTTGGACTGATGCCTTCTAGAACTCCATTCGTCTTTGCGTCGGGGTACGACGGAGTAGTGGAGGTGGCAATTAAGGTTTTCTTGGTGGTTGTTGTGGAGTAAAAGGGAGCAGTGCCACTAACGTCAGCACTTCCCCTGGTTTTCGGGGGCGATGTGATCTCTAATGGACTTGTGGTGGTACTGCCACGTGCGTTCTCTTCAGATTTGATTAGGACTCGACCATGCGAAGTGGATCTGACCGTGGGATCAGTTGTGGTTCTCCTCCGACCAGTTTCTGCTATCGTGGTTCTGATGCCAGGGAGAGGTAGAACAGGAGATGGAGAAGTCGTGGTCTTTGGGGGGTTTGTAGGAATCCAGGCCAGATTGTAATCCTCAGTTTGGATGGGTTCATTCCAAGACAGATCGGGTTCATAGTTGCCCTGTTGGTGAAACAAAGGGGTTATGGAAAGTCATTAATAACAACAACAACATTTTAACTCCCAACTCGTCAAAAACAGATGCGTGGTCGTGGCTCTTGGTTTCAAACTTTGAAGCTCTTGGTGCTTATCTATCGTCTCGGACAGCATGTTCATTTATTGTTGTTATAGGCAGCTGCATGTATGAAGAAAAAAAAAACATTACCCCAAAAAAATTGCAACAACAACAGTTTTGTGTAGTATTAGGTGTCCCTAATAACATACGTCTGGCAACATCTGTGACATTCCAAGATTGCGTCCAAGATGGCCGAAAACCCTAACTCCTTCATAATTTATTCTACACAACAATTTTTTTTGGCTAAACCTATGTTTTGGGCGCCTAGAAATCCATTGGACTTGTCAAAGGGACTTTCCGTGTTCATAGAAAAAGTAAAGTTTTGGATTTAGTTTGATTAAGTTGAATCAATTTGATTGATTGCGGTTTTGACCAAAAAGGAGGTCCATTACCGTTTGCAACGTAACTGCTGTTAGCTGAGTACAGAGGTTTCGTTGAGGTCTCTGTTTCGCGTGATAGGAACTGCGGTCTCCAGGGTTTGAATCCCGTATTTGCTTTATTAACATCCGTTACTTTGAGTTTCTAATAATGACACAGATGGGTTTACATTGGAGTTAGTTGATATATGTTGCAAATGTATTATCTTTTCAATTTACACACGGCATCTATTGCACGTCTGTCCGTCCTGGGAGAGGGATCCCTCCTCTGCTGCTCTCCCTGAGGTTTCTCCCATGTTCCCTTTGAACTGTGGGTTTTCTCTGGAAGTTTTTCCTTGTGCGATGTGAGGGTCTAAGGACAGAGGGTCTGGGGACAGAGGGTCTGAGGGTCTAAGGACAGAGGGTCTGAGGACAGAGGGTCTGAGGACAAAGGGTCTAAGGACAGAGGGTCTGAGGACAGAGGGTCTAAGGACAGAGGGTCTAAGGACAGAGGGTCTAAGGACAGAGGGTCTGAGGACAGAGGGTCTAAGGACAGAGGGTCTGAGGACAGAGGGTCTAAGGACAGAGGGTCTAAGGACAGAGGGTCTAAGGACAGAGGGTCTGAGGACAGAGGGTCTGAGGACAGAGGGTCTGAGGACAGAGGGTCTAAGGACAGAGGGTCTAAGGACAGAGGGTCTGAGGACAGAGGGTCTAAGGACAGAGGGTCTGAGGACAGAGGGTCTGAGGACAGAGGGTCTGAGGACAGAGGGTCTGAGGACAGAGGGTCTAAGGACAGAGGGTCTGAGGACAGAGGGTCTAAGGACAGAGGGTCTGAGGACAGAGGGTCTGAGGACAGAGGGTCTGAGGACAGAGGGTCTAAGGACAGAGGGTCTGAGGACAGAGGGTCTGAGGACAGAGGGTCTAAGGACAGAGGGTCTAAGGACAGAGGGTCTGAGGACAGAGGGTCTGAGGACAGAGGGTCTAAGGACAGAGGGTCTAAGGACAGAGGGTCTGAGGACAGAGGGTCTGAGGACAGAGGGTCTAAGGACAGAGGGTCTAAGGACAGAGGGTGTCGTATTGTCATACTGATATTCTGTACACACTGTGAAGACACTGAGACAAATGTAACATTGTGATATTGGGCTATAAATAAACATTGATTGATTGATTGGTTGATTGATTGATTGATTGGTTGATTGATTGATTGATTGATTGATTGGTTGATTGATTGATTGATATGAAGGAAGCATCTCTTACAGACGCTAAAGGGTTTCTGTTTGACGTGTTGGGAGTGAGACAGAGTTGAAAGTTAATCAATGTATAATAAGGTTGTCTTACCTCTTCGTCAAATTCATTTGAATCCGGATCCATTGCATGTTCTGGAAAAAGGCACAGAGTGCACGATTAGTGACAAGTCTAAACAAGGACTAACGTAGCTCTGGTCAAACTCATAGAATCCCACCTTTTATTCATTCCTATTTCGTTTTAACATTTCCCTGAAGTATATTTACGTAAATGCTAAAACCAAACGTTTGAAAATGTATAAAAAACCAATGCAGAAAAGCAGAGACAAACGGTAAGAGCAACACGGAGAGGAGAAGGCAGATCCGTGGGACACTGTATATCTCGATGTGTACGTTTTGGTTATTTTAAACCTAAAACTCTGAAGAACTTCGGTATTGAAACCTGAATATGAATGTGTAGATGTTGATGAATGGGAGAAATGACGCAGGGAGACAATGGAAAAGAGGGAAAGGAATGTCTTGGCTTTATAATAACCACACCACGGCATGGGGACAGACACTTGCATGCAACACATCCGTCAGACTTTCATGCATGGATTCCCCCGAAGACACGACACAATAAACCGTGAACAAAAAGCATTTTCAATGAATCATCCGCACAGCACACAGGGGGGTGTGGCTCTTACCTGTCTGAGGCTAAGTCACACATCATGGAGAACAGATCAAACTGGTGTGTGAAGCATGAGGTGAGGTTTTACAAGTTTAATGAGGTGGATTCGACGGGAGGGGCTCAGGGTTTGAGGCTAAAAATCTACTTAAATTGATCAATGGAAAGCTCTCGTTGAGGTAAATAAAATGAGAAAAAACTACTTTATTAAGTGTTCGTAATTTTAGTTAATGTATTATTAGTTGATCAACAGAAATGGGCGACTCAACAATCGCATTGAAACACAAAAAAGATATTCAAAAACATGCATGTTATCACTTACTCGTGATTGTATATTATAATATTAGATGGATTTAGCAATAAACAATAATCTTTACTTGCGTTCGTAGAAAGCTTGAAACAATTAATGTAAAATGCTAAATATGAAATAACTAGCCACGAATCTGTAGATTTCTGAAGCTGAACGCATGTAAATATAAAGTGTTTTTCTATTGAATCATTTATTCATCAATTAATAATATCATAGAATAAATGTTCTGTTGATCAACTAATGTAAAATCGGCTAACAAGTACAGCTAAAGTTGTAGCTAGTGCTAATGTTATGCTAGCTGCGCTGGGGTAGCACTAAGCTAACATGACAATCTCTATGACTGCTCTGAATTGGAAAACCCTTTATTAGCTGCCATAATGTAAGGTTTTATTGGTTTTTACAAGACAGGACTTTCTTCAAAAATATGTAAACAGCTAAGATTGGGTGCTAACATTAGCTTAGTGTAAGCGTTAACTAAGCCGGCATGCTACATGAAAATCAGTCACGTAAATCTATCGCAGAATATCACCCATTCATGCCAGCTGACACTGAAATAGGATGCAGGGTATTTTCTTTTCTTTGTGGAAAGACATATTAGTTTATTTAATGTAAAGTTCAGCGGAAATACAAAGTTACTACGATTATCAGTCCAAGCCATGTTACACAAAATGCTGCTGCACACATGCAAACATTTCTCTTACTGTGAGAGGCAGAGGGAGCGGACGCCACACAATGAAAACAAAACAAAAATGGCGAGTTTGGAAATGACCCCAAACCCAGCGTGTTCTATCGTCTTAGGAAATATATAAAGAAAGCATAATTAAGGGAGTACACAGAGAAACTTGTGAAACACATAGAAAGAGACGAGTCAAACAACAGCACTGCTTGTGGGATTAAATCCTCACGAAACACAGAGTGAAAGGCAGGGAGGGTGAAGAGTGAGAGAAAGAGGACGAAAAACACAATATATATCTAGTCGTGTCATTCAGGGTTCAGAGGAGGGCGAGTGTGAGGATGGAAAGGTTTCTAAAAGAAAATGAACGTGGCTGATGAAAAAACACATGACCAATATATGAAGACAAGAAAAAAATCAAAAATTAAATGTGCTTCAGAACAAATACTAACCCTAATGAAGAAGCTTAGCTATTGGATTTGTTTACGTAAATTCATTAACTGTAGGTATATTTTTTCACTTTAGATTTTTTTTAAGTTCTCCCAAGTTTCCAAATTGCCTTTTTATTTAATTATTTGTATCAGGAAAGACATTTATTTTATTTTAAAAGTGTGGAAGTGAAATAAAAAAAAAAAAAATACTCATGTCAGTCAAAATTATTAATTTTTAAAAATTCTGGTTTAAAACATTTTTGTTTACGTAAATTCATTAACTGTAGGTATATGTTTTCACTTATGATTTTTTTTTAAGTTGTCCCAAGTTTCCAAATTGCCTTTTTACTTAATTATTTGTATCAGGAAAGACATTTTATTTTAAAAGTGTGGAAGTGAAATAAAAATGTAAAAAATACTCTTGTCAGTCAAAATTATTAATTTTTCAAAATTCTGGTTTAAAAAATAATAAACTAAATCAAACTATTTTACTTTTTAAGTCACAATGAAGATAATAATAATAAACCACAATTATTAGATTGTAAAGCAGCAAGAAGACTGAAATTATGAGATTTTAATAACATTTACCTACAACTACTTCATTTGAGTAAAAAAGCAATTGAGGCAACGCCAGAAACTATACTATGACAAAATAAGACAAATGTTGACTTAGTATTGAAATGCTTTTGTACGTACTTACTATTTTTTGCGTATAAGTATAACTTATTATTTTTAGAGTATAAGTCTCAAACCAAATTATGGCAAATTAAATCTATTCAAAATTACATTAGTTTTGATAATGTAGTTGTAAACACAAACATTTTAGTTAGCATCTAATAAATTATACTTTATTTATATTTTACACTTCATCTTTTGTCGGAACCAAAAAGATTTCATTGGGAATGGGCTTCCATACAATTAGTTATTCTACTGTTAATTTTTTCCAATGTCCAAATAATTTTCTTAGAAGTCAAATAACTATTTATCCATATTAAGATTTAACTTCTGAAAAAAGAGAGAAACGATCTGTACAGTTGATCTGCCGAACTCTACGCTCGGTCTCGGGCACGGTCTCGGGCACGGTGTCTCTTACCGGGGTCGTCTACGGGCATGGAGACGGTCAGCGTGTCGCTCACACGTCCGAACAGACCGTTGGTGCACACCGCCACCACCTGCACCACGTAGCTGGTGTTCGCTAGCAGGTCGCCCACTATCGCCCCCTGGTGGAGGGAGAAAGACAACAGCTTTGAAGAACCATTTTAGATGATTGATTCATTTACATGTGGAAGAAATAATCAACATATTGTGCAGGAACTTTAAGGGACACTGTTGTCGTGTTTTCCGCGGACCGGATGTTGGCGACACATTGAACTTCCGGTTTTAGGATTATTATTGTTTTTAGCCAGTAGCATGTAGCTAATAGTATATCGTGTATGTGAATATAAGGAGAATGACTTATTGACGCTGCATAACTACTATTATTATGTGTTTATGACCAACAAACACTGAATAATTGTGTTTTTTCTGGTGTTAGCTAGCAGGTCTTCCGGTTTCGCCCCCTGGTGGAGGGAGGAGGTAAAGACAACAGCTTTGAAGAACCATTTTACAGACCCAGTTTAGATGATTCATGTACAAGCAGGGACTATTTACAAAGCTAAAGCTCTCAAATGTTTCGTCTTTGCTAGTTGGTTTGGTGTTAGCTAGCAGGTCGTCCAGTATCGCCCCCTGGTGGAGGGAGAAGGTAAGACAACAACTTTGAAGAACCATTTTACAGACAATACCACCAGGTTGAGATTATTCATGTTCAAGTAAAAAAGTCATGTGTTCAATATTTAATATGTTTTGTTTGTTTTACTTTTATGCACCATGACATCAAGTCAAATTCCTCGTACGTGTCAACCTACCTGGTAATAAACCTGATTCGGAGGTGTTACTCTCATCTATGTGCTCAATAATTGGAGAGCAGAGAAAAGCTGTCGAATGTTTTTATTTTTCTTGGTTTTCTCCAACGCTAGTCATAGCCTTGGTTAGATCTGCTTTTTGGGACTTGATAGAGTGAAGAAACTATTCTGAGACAATCCTCATCGATGATATGGACTCCCTCTCACCACGTCCTGGTCTCCGTCGGTCAGGTATATGAAGGGCGCTGCGTTCAGAGTGTTGTCCAGGCGGTAGCTGACGGAGTATTTCTCGATGCTGGCGTCGTACACGGCCCTCGGACGTTCCCACGTCACCAGCAGGCTGCTCAGGTTGTGCGGCACCGCCTGGATGTTCTCCGGCTCAGAACTGCACACTGAAGGGAGAGGAAACAGACGGGTAAATATTGTAAAAAATATAATTTTAAATTCCAAATGTTCATAGGTGTAGAAGAAGTATAAGTACATTCACTCAAGTACTGTAATGAACTCCACTAAATGTATTTAAGACCTTTAGTTACTTTACAGATCTGGATGAAAGATGTGAAATCTAATCAAGTGTTGAATCAGACTTTAGTTCCACCTGGAGTGAATCCACCAGCTACCCTGCAGTCTACAAAGTACTTCTGACTAGCTGCACCTTTACCAGCTTTGAGAACACTTTCATGATCAATCATTATAAAACACATCATATATATTATTCTGAGATGGACCGATCTGCACAACGACTACTTTCACTGTCTTTCACTATATTTTGATGAGAATACTTTTCTACTTTCACTTGAGGAACATTTTGAATGCAGGACGTTACTGTGACAGAGTATTCCTACACTCTGGTACTTCTACTTTTACTCAAGTACAAGATCTGAGTACTTCTACTTTTACTCAAGTACAAGACCTGAGTACTTCTACATTTACTAAAGTACAAGATCTGAGTACTTCTACTTTTACTCAAGTACAAGATCTGAGTACTTCTACTTTACTAAGTACAAGACCTGAGTACTTCTACTTTTACTAAAGTACAAGATCTGAGTACTTCTGCTTTTACTCAAGCACAAGACCTGAGTAATTCTACTTTTACTAAAGTACAAGATCTGAGTACTTCTACTTTTACTCAAGTACAACATCTGTGTTATTTCCCACCATTTTGTGTCAATACCCAAAGGTCTCACCCAAAAAACTGGATAGAAAAGAGGACGATATTAACAGGCCTGTTTTAACTGCACACTGTGTGCGGCCCCAAAACGCCTCGTTGCAGATTTCTCTTTTTCCATTAGTTTCTTCCGGGAACCAAAATGGACCAATCCCCGGACCTCCTCCTCACACACCTTGGCGTCACTATCAAACGCAGTGGGGGGACCTTTAGCGTACATTTTCAACTATCAGGGCGTCCCATTGACTTGCATAGAGCTCCCTGAACGCTGGTAATAGACGAGTTGGGATCGTGGAGAAATGCTCTCCGCAGATCCGTTCTCACAGCGTTATAAACATTTTTCTTAATATCAATATCAAGCCACACTTATTGTGTGTGTGCTCAGGATGAGTTTTGCGCTGTATCGCCGACCCGGAAACCACACCAGTAAGCCAGCTCACAAAGCAGCGCGCCGTGCAACGTACCGATCAGAGCACACTGGGCTCACAGGGAGGGGGGGGAGCTCCAACAAGCCGTGTAGGACAGAGAGTGAATACACATACTATACAGAGATGCTGTATGACAGTGCTTCTCAAAGTGTGGTCCGCGGGCGCCCCCTAGTGGTCCGTAAGTATATTGGTAACATTTCACATTTGAAATAAATAAATAAATTTAAGTTTTCCGCACTCTCGCGGGAATATCTCCGTAATAGAGCGAGATTAAGTTTAACTTTCAATTGCGTGATATAGCCCAGCGCAACACCTTCATCACACATGTTGCCACTTGTTTGTACCATTTTCAGGCGATTTGTAATCTGTTCTAAAAAAACGATGTGTTTTTTGATATTTGTGGAGTTAGGTGGTCCGCGAGTGTTTTTTTATTGGTTAAGTGGCCCTTGGTATGAAAAAGTTTGAGAAACACTGCTGTATGAGAAACCAATGTGAGTTTGCAACATTGCACAGTATAAATCTATTCTAGTCGACCTCAGCAATGGAATCATGATCAGTAGAAATGGCCATGTCACGGGACCTTTAAAAAGCAAAGCATTAAATAACATTTCTTTATTATTTTTATTTTTCTGTGTCTGATATATGCTCTAAGACTTTTTAAATTGCTGGTCATTTTGTATTTCTATAATAAACATATAAACACACACCTTTTTAAACCAAGATTATCAAGTGTAGTGGACGGTTGTTTTTAAGGGTCTCCGGCCCCCTGACAGGGATTCTGGGTCAGAGTTGAGATTAGAGAAAGAGACAGACTCTGGATTAACTCAGATTAAAGGGGAGAGGATGGATGATTATACACAGGAGGATCCTCCACCTCCCAAACAACAACACACTTCCTCCTCGAGAGACCCTGAGCTGACCCTGCCCTCACTGACCTCTGACCTCTGTGAGGCATCAGAGGGAAACGAGTCATTGATGAGACTTTTCAGTGCTGAGAAAACGAGCAGAACGATCTCCTCCAAACTCAGATCTGCCTTTGACAATCTGCTTTATCTTCACCACCAACGAAAAGTGGAATATGCTTCCTGCTGAATATGAAACATGCAAACACTTCATATGTCTAAACAAATAGATAGATTTGATTTATTTTGTATTAATTGAATTGTAGTTGTAAAGTTGTACTGATAGACGTGCTGGTATTTATGTGAACTATATCATAATGAAATATTATGCATTTCTTAAGTTATTTAGTAAAGTATATTTAATTAATGTAGATATGCTGTTGTGGCAATACACATCTGTGCCACTAGAGGGCAGAAGAGAACCGATTATACCTCACAGGAGGGGCTTTGATTGTGATTATTAACCATACTGTGGCTGTGAGGGTCGTGAGTGTGTGTGTGTGGTCTAGCATTACCATACTTGTGGGGACCTAAATCTGTTTACACAGTCACATGTGGGGACTCGCCTCCCTTATAGGGACATAATGGAGGTCCCCATAAGGGGAATCATTAATTTTAGGGTGAAGACTTGGTTAGGTTTAGGATTAGGTTTAGAATTAGGGTAAGGTTAAGGGTTAGGGTTAGGCATGTGTTGGTTAAGATTAGGATAAGTCTCCAGGAAATGCATGTAAGTCAATGTAATGTCCCCTGAAGTGATGTATACATGGTATGTGTGTGTGTGTGTGTGTGTGTGGGTGTGTGGTGTGTGTGTGGGGGTATGTGTGGTCTAGTATTACTATACTTGTGGGGACCTACATCTGTTTACATAGTCACGTGCGGGGACTCGCCTCCCTTATGGGGACAAAATGGAGATCCCCATAAGGAGAATCATTAATTTTAGGGTGAAGACTTGGTTAGGGTTAGGCATGTGTTGGTTATGGTTAAGGTCAGGATAAGTCTCCAGGAAATGCATGTAAGTCAATGTAATGTCCCCTGAAGTGATGTATACATGGTGTGTGTGTGTGTGTGTGTGTGTGTGTGTGTAGGTTGGGTGTAGACAAGGACGGGTAAAAAACAACCAAAAGAGTCCTTTTGTTTTTGAGCTTTCTCCACTTGGCGTTTTGCCTCGCTGTGTTTGCGGAGGTTTTCCTGCACTGTGAGCGCCGTCTTTTGTCCCCTCTCTTAGTTGTGATTGACGCATGGAAACTGGCTCAACACAGCCCGTTGGAGATAAAGGAGATAGTCCAGGTCTATATGTGGAGTCTATAGAATGTGAAACCCTGCTTGTTGTGACTCTGAGGAGCAGACGTCAGCTTGGAGAGATGAAAAGAAAGCGACACAATTACAGACATGTCAGAAAACAAGCTCTTAGAGAAACGTGTTCCAGGAGCTGAAAGGAGGAATTATCATACCAGAACACACACAAGGGATGGGTGAGGCAACACGTGTGTGTGTGTGTGTGTGTGTGTGTGTGTGTGTGTGTGTGTGTGTACGAGCTTCCCTAGAGCATGTGGGATGACTCGCAGTATGTACTGTAAAGAGCTTCGAGGGCTCGAGAAGACCTCACATAGCTGTATAAGTACAGTTCATGTACCATTTGCTGTTGTGACACCGTACATGTCCTCGTTGCAGGACAAATAAAGGACTTCTGATTCTGATCTAAGAGTTCAAATGTTTTGAAACATAAAACAAATCAGCTGTAAGTCTATTTTCTATAAGGACAGTTCGGTGGATTCTCTCTGCGCTGTAAACGAATGTGAAGTACTGATCAGATTATAAAACCGCTCCGTAACGTCAGAACCAGCCCGATCGATACCTCCTGATTACCGGAGCGGAAGCCGAGGTCTATTCGGGTCACTGGAAGCTATTTTTATCCCGCTGTTATTTTATTTCCCTTCTTTCCTGATCCAGTTGTCTGATCTATTTAAACTGGTGTTTAATTAGCTTTAACTGGGACTCTCCACACTGCGGGACACGCTGAGGGAGCTCAGATAATAACGGGTGTTATCTGAGAGGTGCCTTTTGGTGGACTGAAAGCAGGATTTGTCAAAAGCTCCTAAATTATAATTAAAAAAGAAAATATAGAATATTTATATTATAAGAAAATAATACAAAAATATATAATACTATTATTGATAAAAAACATAAATAAATAATAGTACAAATACATTTTAAAAATAATAATAGCCCAACAATAATAAAAATATGAAAAATGAAGATTAAAAATAATAAAATAATAATAAGTATTTACAACAAATAAAAAATAATAAAAATGGTAAAAAGTCACCTGAAATAGTGATGTGTAAATACTAACAATTATTTTCTTTATTATTCTCACTTTATCATTAATGTTTAATACCATTTAATTCAAAATTTATTTTACAAATATTAAAGGTGGGGTAGGTAAGTTTGAGAAACCGGCTCGAGATCGCTAGAATTTGAAAATACACAACCGGAGAAAATCTGCCACTTCCTCACAGAGCCCCTCCCCCACACACACGAACGCGCACATGACCAATGAGGGCACGAGATAAGTTTGTGCCCCGATGGAAGGCTGACAGGCAGGTAGGCCATCCAGTTACGGCTTCTACAGATGAATTTTTGTATGGATTTTTTGTCAAAGCACTTCAGATATTCATTGCTATCGGGATGTTAAGAGCATTCAATGGAATAAAACAAAAAGTGTATCTCGAGCCGGTTTCTGAAACTTACCTACCCCACCTTTAATGATAATAGAAAATCTATCATTTTTCATATTTTCTAAATGTATTTTATTCTTAACATTTGCGTCGTGTTCCTCGTCTCTTGACCCCCCCGTGTTGCACACGTGCAGCCCAGAGGAGAAGGGGGTTGCGTACCTGGAGAGAGCAGCTCCTCGGTGCCGGTGTAGGAGGAGAACAGCTGACCCATGAACTGCTGCTGCTGCTCTCTGTAGTTGTTCTGCAGATAATCCATCAGCATCACGTACCCCGCCTGCTGCATCGTCATCACCTCGCAGAACATCTCCAGCTGGACAACAAACAAACAAACAAACAAACAAACACCTTCAGCTCAAGGTTCAAGGCTTTTATTGTCGTGTGAATTTCTTGTTGTGTACTTTTAACTTGTGATGTGTCATTTTGTAAAGCACTTTGAGCTGCACGCGTTGTATGGAAATATAAATAAAGCTTTATTATTATTACTAACAAGCGTACGCTCTCGTCCTCGTGTTTGAGATGGAGGTCAAATATATTGTGATGTCTGATCCTCTTTAAACTCCGTCCTCCTCTCCAGCGGGTAGAGGACGACCTGCCGCTTGGAAGCGAGTGGGCGTTGAGACGTGAATTAAACGGGAGTCGTCCCGTAATCCGCCCGGTGACTCACTTCCCTCCAGCGACGCTCTCAAACAGAGCGAGGAACATTAGCGTCGTGACTCTAAAACATTAAAGTCTGGCAGCCCACTCCAGCAGGAATGCAAACCAGTCGAGGCTCGTCACCCAAGATGCTCCCCACACGCTTCACCTCTACAGATGGAATGTCCTCTTCGGTCGATCAATTATGCATCAATTATCTATCCATTATATTATGTTTGGGGCGGTGTTGGCGCGGTGGTTAGAGCGTTGATCATCAGACCAAGGGGCGTTGGTGAACTCCAGTTCGAAACCCGCCCCTGCGTCCGGCCCTTGTGTCCTCGGGCAAGACATGTCCATAGTTTGTACATGTCTAATATGTGTAATATGGAATTGTAAAGCGCCTGTAAAAGCACTAATTAAAAAATGTAATCCATTATTATTATTATTATTAATTATGGGTGTAATACTATTTATCGCCTCATATATAATAAAACAAAGACATGTCGTAAAAGTAGAAGCAACGTAAAGTCTGTTTTGTGGAAATAAACGATGTCTACAAAATCTGAAATATGCGTTTCATTCACATTTCTTTTCTATGTTTGAAGGAACATGAATGCATAATTCATCAAAAAATAAAACACAACTAAAGAAATAAAATGTGAAATAGATATATATTATTTTAATGCTTGATCCTATTTTATACATAAAGAATTGGGTTTTTTGTAAGAGAAGAACATTATCTGTCGCTCGGGGGGATTACAAAAAGCCTTTAGATTTTTAAACGACCTTCTTGAGTGAAGGATAGAGACATTACATCGTCACATTACAGCAGATCTTAGTGACGTTTAGGACCTGGATGTGCTTCTCATGACGCTTGTTATAGTTCTGCTCTCGGTCGGCTAAGGTTTCTTAAAATCGATTTCAATTGTTTACATGAAATCTATTTCTGGTAAACACAAGAATTAAAATGATTTAAAATGTGGAGAAAGTCTTATGTTACAAAGCGCGCTGTGTGGTGAAGTGTGGTGTGGTGTGTGTGTGTGTGTTGAGAGACGTCTGAGCTTCAGCAACATCACCAACCTTTCCTTTGAAAAACCTTTTCTGTTTGCGCTTTCACATGTTTGTGCAAGTCTAGCCTGTGTCTGAGTGTGTGTGTTTCTGTGTGTGTCCTTGTGTCTCAACTTAAAAACCGTAAAGATCTTTTGCACACACACACACACACACACACACACACACGCACACACACACACACACACACACACACGCTGAGGTTCAGTTGTATATCAGTATGTAGTGTCTCTACTTTAAAGAGTCCTGTCCTGCTGATGTTCAGGTGTATATCAGTATGTAGTGTCTCTACTTTAAAGAGTCCTCTCCTGCTGATGTTCAGGTGTATATCAGTATGTAGTGTCTCTACTTTAAAGAGTCCTGTCCTGCTGATGTTCTGGTGTATATCAGTATGTAGTGTCTCTACTTTAAAGAGTCCTCTCCTGCTGATGTTCAGGTGTATATCAGTATGTAGAGTCTCTACTTTAAAGAGTCCTCTCCTGCTGATGTTCAGGTGTATATCAGTATGTAGTGTCTCTACTTTAAAGAGTCCTCTCCTGCTGATGTTCAGGTGTATATCAGTATGTAGTGTCTCTACTTTAAAGAGTCCTCTCCTGCTGATGTTCAGGTGTATATCAGTATGTAGTGTCTCTACTTTAAAGAGTCCTCTACTGCTGATTTTACACAGCCTCTCACCTGGTCGTCAGAGATGGCCGCCGTGTTCTTGAAGACGATCCACTCCACCGTCTCGCTGCAGGGAGGCGAGGTCAGAGAGCCGTTGTAAATGAAGTATTTATCCGTGGAGTTTGGCAGGAGACCTCTCGGGGCGAAGGGCGAAACCTCCGCACTCTTACCTGGACAGCAGACAAGAAAAAACGTAAGTAAACACCACAGAAGAAGAGACAGAGAGAGAGAAGAAGAAGAAAACGGACGTACCGTATCTGCTCACGCTATTGATCCCGTCTATGATGGCCGCGTAGTTCACGTTGTCTTCAGCGCTCGTCTGAGAAGAGACAAGAAACTATCTCAAATGGTGTACTTTTTTTTGTAATGAATGGAGACTGTAATTTAACACGCTGCAGTGCAATAGGGACAAACCATTATTTAACTCAGGGGTGTCCAAACTTTTTTCACATTGGGCCACATACAGAAAAATACACGAAGGGCTGGGCCACTCCGGAGAGGTGAGGTTTACTGCCTCATAAGTTCAGTTATAAGACGGCTTGATACTTGATAAGGGCCGGTTCAAAATGGTCCGCGGGCCGCATATGGCCCCCGGGCGGTAGTTTGGACACCCCTGATTTAACTGTATGACCCATATAACCCCCTCATCAACAAGGCCTAGGACCCCACTCTGTAATCCACCCCATAAGTCAACATCTTGTTATTTTCTTATAAATCCTGCATGTTGTACATTTCCTCTCCACACTACCTCTTTTAAATCAACACCGCTCTCCACTTTGAATGCAGTATATAGTATTAAATATTGTTAATTCGTTACAATAGTCTTAAAATCGTATTTTTTTTTTAATAGCTGTCATAACATTCCGTCCATCTTCTCCGCTTATCCGTGGTCGGGTCTCGGGGGTAGCAGTTCCAGCAGAGAGCCCCAAACGTTCCTTTCCCCTCATCAACCAGCTCTGACTGGGGGGTCCCAGCGAAGAGATATAATCCCTCCACCTGGTCCTAGGTCTACCCCTCGGTCTCCTCCCAGCTGGACGTGCCTGGAACACCTCACTAGGGAGGCGCCCAGGTGGCATCCTAACTAGGTGCCCGAACCACCTCAACTGGCTCCTTTCGACGCGAAGGACATAACATTCCTATTCTTATATTATTTAGCTAGATATTGTTTTGCTACATATTCTTCTTACTTGAAGTAAATGGCTATTTTCTGTTTTTTTTTGTGTCTTCTTGCATTTTAACGTGTGAGTTTTTTTATACCTCGGGACTGTGGGAAACAGTATTTCGATCTTACTGTGTGTACAAACATATTTTGAGATTGACAATAAAGTTGACTTTGGACTTTTCTGTGTCTTTGAATAATCTGTTTAATATCTTCATTAATACTAAAACATCAACGTATATTGAAGTATACATATTTTGTTTGCATTTGTTGTACAGTATGTGGTATGTTTGAATTAATATTGTATTCTATATTTTATTTTGTTTTAATCAATTCAATGTCACAAAACCCAGTTCCCCTTGGCATAAATAAAGTATTCGGATCCTGATATAAGTACTGTGTTATGGTAATCACTGAGTAGGGATCTGCGGTTGAGTACGTTTGTATTGATCGCATTAAAACTCTGCATGTGAAGTCTTTGATGTCCTTCATGGGAACGGAGACAGACTTTGAAGTGAGTCCGAAAACAGCAGTGGGCGTTTTCCACCTGAAACCAGTCTGACAGGAGATCAGCAGGAATACATCGACGCTGCAAAACCTCACTGAGAGTGTAAAGCACATGTGTCAAACCCAAGGCCCGGGGGCCAAATCAGGCCCTCGGTGGATTTAATTTCGGCCCGCAGGATAATTTTTAATTACTATTAGATCTGGCCCGCCGGTATATTGCACGCACACCTTCACTCCATCCTGAGGGTCTCCTCCGCTCAGAGCCTGAGCCCAAACATTGATGACTTGCACCCGAGATGAGATGCCAAGTGTCTGAGATAGCATCTCAGAGCAGCACACTGAGTTCAATGGATGCTTCCTTCTGCACTTTCTCTCTCACGACAACAGGACATGTTTGGTTTCTCTTTGAGGGAATAGTTTTGTTGAAGCTGTTGTTGGCCTGTGGAGAAAATGTACTCATAAGAAATGACTCAGAAAATCTGCAGATAGAGCCATGAGAAATGAATGCAACTGATTATTTAATGTTGTTTTTTATAGGCAATAATTTAAGCTTTGTTAGTTCCAGGTTTAATATGTGCAATAAGTTCATTTCAATAAGTGTTCCAATAAACATTGAACCAGTCCGGCCCTCGACTTGTACCAATTTTTTAATTTTGGCCCACCGTGTATTTGAGTTTGACCCCCCCCCCCCCCCCCCCCCCAACCTACCACTGTAGGGTAACTAAAGTGTAATAATAATAATGCATGATCTATTTCACGAAGGAAGGATCAACTATAGAAGATCTTAAGATCAGGCCAGGTGATTAAAGCATCAGGACTTTAAGGTTAGATAACGTTTTTGCAGAGTTAAAAAAGTTACTCTGGTTTTCGTTGGGGCCAAAAATATTTCTACGCTGCCGTAAAAATACTATTTAATATGAATATTTATGTATTGTAAAATATATAATAGTTAAACCAACACCAGTGTTGATCATAAATAAAATAAAATGTAATTAAAAACAACTAAATCATACATTTAATTAATAAACATTAATTCTGGTCATAACTATAAAATATTAATCTATATTCAGGATTTTAACCCTGAATATTGAAGTTTCTAAACACAAAATTGCTTTGTTTTTCATGTAAAATACCCGAATATATTTCCTTTTGTCATGTATATTAAATCCCGTTTTAAAAAGTCTGACACACATACACACACTCCCACCCACCCACCCACCCTGCAGCGTCTCATCAGACATTTCTCTGAGTTTCGTTCCAACACGGCCTCGGTTAGTTCGAACATGCCAACACAGCCTCAGGCAACGCGAGACAAAACGAAGCAAAACAAAGTAGGCAATGCGTGACGCTCGAACCCTGGCACCGAACAGGAAAACACAGGCGAGAGCCAAGATATGAATCAATCTGTTCAAACACTCACTGATGTATTACTACCGCATAGGAGTTACATCTCTGATACACTCAGCCATTCCCTCAAAAAACCTAAAAACCACCCATATACGTGTGCAAAGACCTTCTGTGTATGAACGTGCCAACTTTTATGTTTTCAGATAAACTGCAGATATGTTGTGAAATGACCACCAACTAAAACTTCAGTCCCATGTAAAGGAAAAGCACCTTTCAGATCATGTTACAGTCAATGAACCTGTCGGAATATCTATCAGCAAGTTCAGAGATAAGTCCTGTAAACCCACACAGCAAGGAGCAGAGGTGGGAGAAGTACTCAGGTCTTGTACTTGAGTAAAAGTAGAAGTACTCAGATCTTGTACTTGAGTAAAAGTAGAAGTACTCAGATCTTGTACTTGAGTAAAAGTAGAAGTACTCAGGTATTGTACTTGAGTAAAAGGAGAAGTACTCAGGTCTTGTACTTGAGTAAAAGTAGAAGTACTCAGGTCTTGTACTTGAGTAAAAGTAGAAGTACTCAGATCTTGTCCTTGAGTAAAAGTAGAAGTACTCAGATCTTGTACTTGAGTAAAAGTAGAAGTACTCAGATCTTGTACTTGAGTAAAAGTAGAAGTACTCAGGTCTTGTACTTGAGTACAAGTAGAAGTACCAGAGTGTAGGAATACTCTGTTCCAGTAAAAGTCCTGCATTCAAAATGTTCCTCAAGCTAAAGTAGAAAGTATTCTCATCAGAATATAGTGAAAGACAGTGAAAGTAGTCGTTGTGCAGATTGGTCCATTTCAGAATAATATATATATATGTTTTATAATGATTGATCATGAAAGTGTTCTCAAAGCTGGTGAAGGTGCAGCTAGTCTGAAGTACTTTGTAGACTGCAGGGTAGCTGGTGGATTTACTCCAGGTGGAACTAAAGTCTGATTCAAAACTTGGTTATATTTCACATCATTCATCCACATCTGTAAAGTAACTAAAGGGATTAGTGGAGTAAAGGTACAATGTAGCAGAAAATGGAAATACTCCATCAAAGTACACGTACCTCAAACATGTACTTAAGTTCAGTACTTGAGTAAATGTACCAAGTTACTTAACTCTACTGCCGAAATGGCAAAAGTACACAGGGGGCATCCTTCCCTCAAGTAGAAATGCAGATACTCGGGTTAAAAAATACTCTGTGTTTATCAGCCTGGTTCAGGTTAGAATCCGTGTATCTACACGTTAAACGTTAGTTTAAGCTAATAGAGTTGGATTAGGCTATGAATTAAATAAAAAGCAAAAAGGTAACAGAACAACCAACCTTGTTCAGGTCAGCTATCAGTTAAATCAAGCTAAGGAATTGAATTAGCAGAAAAAAGCTAACATATTAGCCTGTTTAGGTTAGCTATCAGTTAAATCAAGCTAATGTATTGAATATGCAGCGATAAGCTAACATAATTATTAGCCTGGTTAGATTAGCTATCAGATAAATCAAGCTAATGTATTGAATTAGCAGCAACAAGCTATCATGCTTGTTCATGCCTCAAGTTTTCTCAATGTTAGCTGCTTTACTTTCCACCGCTGCTAGCTCAAATGTCACGATTTAAATAGGTTTGCATTTTAAGGTGCACTTTAGTATTGAGAGACAGACAAGAAGCCTGTAAGCTGATCTCAGGATTCTCAGGATATAGGATCACCTCAAACAGCACGGCGAGCGCTGTGATCCTGCCTCCAGCCTTTATGGTTTCATCTAAAGAGTCGTAGAGATGCGCCTCGTAGCAGAAAATCTGCATCTGTGGGAGAGAAAACAGAAATATGTTAAAGGCCACCTATTATGCAAAATCCACTTTTTCATGTCTTTTATAGGATTTTGGGAAATAGCTGGAAATAATGTCTGTGGAAAGCGAACCCGTTTGATAAATGCACGTTCGGCCAGATAATCTCCACATGTCTGCCTACTTTTATAATGTTCTAATCATAAATCTAATGTCCAGAAGCTAAATGCTAACGTTATGCTATAAGGGAACTACAGCCGAGTCCAGCAGCACGACTTCAACGTCACGCCGACTTCAGATCAATATTCAAACACACAGATTCTAAATGGAACAAGTTGAAGCAAGGAGAGACGCAAGGAAACCACGAGAAGCAGGGAAATAAGTTTTAAGAGCAATGGCACGTCGTTTCCTCCGGAGCGTCATGTGAAGCGACGTCCGTTTGTGACGACGCCGCACAGCTGATCGTCTGACAGCAGCCAGATCAGTGCATGCGCTGCATCGTCCAATCAGTGAGCGATACACAGTAAGGGGGCGGGGCGAGTGTCTGAGGATTTCACCGGTGGATGGTCTGGTAGTTCCTCAATTATCGCTTCTCCGGCAAACATAAGGCCTCTGGGACGCTACTCAAAATGGCGCAGACAAATCAACTTCTGGTGATACCGAGCCCGAGGAGCGAGGAAATGGAAAGTGAGACGCACCCTATTACGCAAGGATAAGACACAAGCGAGGGAAACGAAGATGCAAAATAAGGTAAAGGAATTAACCCTCACCTCCAGAGGGTATTTGACTCCATCCAGACTGTGTTCGGAGCCCTCTGAGGACGCGTTGCAGCGCCCCCAGTGGAAGGCGATACGCCCCACCTTGAACTTCGACCCGAGACCTCCTCCGCTGACGTAGAAGTCTCCGTCCACGTCCACCGCCACTGAAAACAGAGAAGACATAAAGACACTTAAAGGGGACGCATTCACAGGATTGCAAAGCTTTTAAAAAGCGGCAACACCTGCAGGAATTAGACAATAAGAAGAATAAGAACCTCAATGTGTTTATTTAAGTTTCCACTTCCCGGCCAGAAGCTGAATATGTTTCAACACTTCCCCGACACATTTAGCCATTCCTACGATTTGTTCATAACACTAGCTTATTATTACACAGCTTGCATGGTGCCTCCTGCTCTTTGCAGCATTGAATATAATAATATAAATACATTAAGGTCATGTGCTTATATTTAACGCAAAATTGGCACCTTTTCTATTGAAATTACCCTCATTAAATAAACAGTCCAATCCCAAAGATCAGTGCAACAACATGACATTACAGAAACAATTATTCGTGTTCGTTGCTCGTCGTTAAAGCCCCTGTCACACTGTCCCGAAATGTACACCCGATGGAATTGTGAATTTCGCACGAAGATGGCCCCGAACCACACACGAAGGCAACATTTACATTACATTTAAGACATACAACTGCAATGAAAGTACCAAAAACAATTATGTTACAGTACTATGATACTGTACTGATATCTTCAGACTTTGTTCTTTACTTTCTCCGTCTTTATATGTAGAACATATTACGTTTTCTCCGTCATGTTGTTTCCATAGCAACAACAACTTCCTGTCAACTCTCCTTCAAAATAATATATTATATCCGTTTTAGTTTCACAGTAACACAAATTGGGTTATTTACATAATATGTTTACATGACTTTGTTGTGCAATAAAACAACCCGACACATGATAAAGGAAATTCGGCTGTGATCGTAGCAACATCGGGCCGTTCGTGAGGGCATCTTAAGCCATCGTATGACCGCCGGTGGAGTTTCTCAGGCTCCGGCAGCAACTTCGTGAGCGGAGGCAAAATCTTTGGCGTGCCAAAAAACAGCCGAAGAACCTTGCGAAGGTTCATTTTCGTGTTGAATTCGTGTGTCAATGTCGCCCTTCGTAAGGCCATCGTGAGGGCATCGTGTTATCATCGGTGCCATCGGGCATTCGCCCCGATCAGAGTGAGGGCGAATGCACCGATGATAACACGAAGATGACACGACTTGACAAGATGCCCTCACGAGTGCCTTACGAAGTTGCCGCCGGAGCCTGAGAAACTCCACCGGCGGTCATACGAAGGCTTAGATGCCCTCACGAACGGCCCGATGTTGCTACGATCACAGCCGAATTTGAACATTTCCTTTATCGTGTGTCCATCGGGTGTCAATTTCGGGACAGTGGGACAGGGGCTTTAAGAACTCCCATTAGACTCTCATTCATGTAAAAATACTTGCTGGAAGTTTTGAGGAATGCATCCCCAACATCTGCATATTAGCTTATTTAAACACGAGGGAAAAGCTATTTAATTAAGAATGTATTTCGTCTCTGCTATTGTTCTGCTTATTGTGCGAAGGCGACATTTACACTTTGCCTTTTAATGTTTATTTTATTATCTTTTCTTTTTAACGACTGATTTTAAACGCCATTTTCTGAATGTCTTTCATTTTCCGTAAAGCACTTTGAATTGCCTTGTGTTGAAAAGTGCTGTATAAATAAACATGCTTTGCCTCATGGATAATTGCAGTCAGTTGCAACACTTAATATTAGAACAATTGCTTTTGTGAAGCTAACCTTGAGACGGTGCAGACATTGTCCTCAAGTGAAGCTATATTTTAGCAGCCAACATAATGGACTTTAAGGGACCGAAGATCAAAAGACCTCGACACAATACCCCCCCGACACCTTTATCGGACCACCCAACAATGACCCGGGATCTTCTTCAGGTGGGGTTTTGTTCCCCTGACAAAAGGTCGCCTCCGGGTCCAACCGCTCTTTGATGGTGGAATAAAGGTGGAGCGTTACGCAGTCCTTTCTTCTTCCGTACTTTAACGTACGTTTCGGCCCACCCACTGTTTTGCTCGATAATACACATGTTGTCACGTCTAAGGACTCGGAGTGCTCTTTATCCTCGCCACCACTTTGATCTGCCTCATTGGCCTCATTCCCGTCCTCTTTGTTGTGCGTGTGTGTCTATTATGTTTTCTAATTTCCCCTCGAGGCGCGGCAAATATTGACTCGCCTTGTTACGAATTCATTCCTGTTGAAAAGTTTGTTTGTCCCGCAACAAAAGCCAAGAACAGATGCGCTTCAAGCCGGCACCTCTTTCTCTAGAACTGGAAACGTACACTTTTCAGTGAGAGTATACTTCTACATCAACATGTGTCCCCTCTTCTTCATGTCTCTTCTACATCAACATGTGTCCCCTCTTCTCCGTGTCTCTTCTACATCAACATGTGTCCCCTCTTCTTCACGTCTCTTCTACATCAACATGTGTCCCCTCTTCTTCATGCCTCTTCTACATCAACATGTGTCCCCTCTTCTTCATGTCTCTTCTACATCAACATGTGTCCCCTCTTCTCCATGTCTCTTCTACATCAACATGTGTCCCCTCTTCTCCATGTCTCTTCTACATCAACATGTGTCCCCTCTTCTTCATGCCTCTTCTACATCAACATGTGTCCCCTCTTCTTCATGTCTCTTCTACATCAACATGTGTCCCCTCTTCTTCATGTCTCTTCTACATCAACATGTGTCCCCTCTTCTTCATGTCTCCTCTACATCAACATGTGTCCCCTCTTCTCCATGTCTCTTCTACATCAACATGTGTCCCCTCTTCTCCATGTCTCTTCTACATCAACATGTGTCCCCTCTTCTTCATGTCTCTCTACATCAACATGTGTCCCCTCTTTAAAGCTCATGTCTGCATGTGTCTTGCTTTTATAAACTTGTATCTTCATGGTCTTTAGACATGTGTATAAAGCCTCAGCTAAATAAGATGGCTGTCTGTTCCTTGAACCTACGCCAAGGCTGATAGAAACAGGTTTAACGACTCAACCCTGCTCAGATTGTGCCCCAAACATCTCCGTTAATAAAAGCCTTTGGTGTAGCTGGCGTCCGAACAGCAACTACAACAGAGCACTTCTTATTTCTGAGAGTCTCGTTGCTAAGAAGCACCGAACTCGTCTGTTTGGAGCTGTTCCCGAAAGGCGAGGCTGGATCCCTCTCTTGTCTACAATTTCACTTAACAATTACCTTGAATGCAGACTGCAGGTTATTGTGTGGCACACCACTTAGAGCGAGGACATATTCCAAAGGCTCTCAAGCCTGTCAAATGAGGAACTGGTAACTGTATCCTTTACAATAGGACACCACGGTATAAGGAAAAGGCTTATCGCTTAGTGTCTGTCTGTGAGAAACTGTCTTTAGAAATACAGACGGACAGGAGGGAAGGACACAAGGAAACTGTTTTATATAACCTGACACAAAACACAGCTTTGGAAACGATGCAGATGCCTTTAACCTGTTGAGCCCCGAGCCTGTTTTTCAGGTCTCGGGCTCGAAAATGACATTCCCAGAACAAATGACCATATCTTCACTTCTAAGAGGGGTATATTAATAATCTTTTTTCTCAAAGCAATGATAAACCTGTGAGCTGGAAGTAGAAAAGTCAGAATCATTATAGAGTCTTTTATTTTAAAGTAAATTCAGATTGAACATAGTAAAACAATGTAAATTATTGTGTCCGTCCAAAAAAAAACCATTACTTATAGTGAAAACCACCCTTGAATGATAGGATAGTAGACTAAAAGATTTAGGAATCCAAACTACAACATATAATAAGTACCCTGTATCAAGATTGATGCAAAACAAGTGACATTTGACCTTTTAGAGAGATTTAGAAAAAACAAAACAATTCTGGGGTCATTTGGGTGGATTTGACCTATCTCTGGCCCCCATTGGTCGATTTTGATGATTGACACCTCTTTTTAACCGTCAGAGCCAATGGGATTGAGGGGAAGTTCCACATACTTCCCCTCGAAGTTACCAAATAAGGAGTGAGAGTGACGCGTAGCCAGAATACCCAAAACAGGAAGCTGTCATACACTCTAGTAGCTATCATTAGCAGCTCATATGAAAACTCAGTTTTTGACATACAAATTTAATTATGGATTATCAATAATTTTTTCAAAGTCACACATTGGATTAATCTATGGATTAACCTTCAGCCACGTTTTCATCGTTTTAATGCCATTGAACACGACTTTTGATCAGAATAACAGCTAGGGTGAGCATATCTCCGTTTTTTGCTACCTAAAGCTACGTTGTGTGATGTCTGTTTGCTTACGCTGTCGCGAGTTCTGATCGCTCAGTGATGATACTGATATTTCTGGAATCTGTGGAATCTCAGCTTGCCAATCAATATCTTGTATGTGCAGTTACGATAAGTAATAAGGGTATTTATACCGTGAGTTCTGTGCTAAGTGCGTTAGCATTTTTTCACTCAGGGATAATTTAGACGCTTCTTGTGAGACTTGTGTTTTGTTTCGGTAAAAATGGTTCATATCGTCAGTTAGCTGAGTTTCTTCCCATTAAGTGATTATGACACATTCATAGTTTATTACATTTTAAGAAGCCCTGAGACAGTTTCGTGAAAAAAAGCCTGTTAACTTTTACTGCAACTTTTTTAAGCCTAAAAAGCTGATGTTAAAACTCAAGAGAAAAAAAAAATCACACCCTGGCTCGACGGACTCTAGAATACCAAATAAATAAATTAAGGAATATATGAAAAAACATGATATAAGAGCTTAAGCTAAAGAGGTGTTGACCTTGTGTACTGCGAAAAACTTTAACAGCTTTACAGCAGCATTCAGAGTAAGCTCAAAACTGACATATTATGACCATAAAAAGTAGTCGTTGCTAAGATGTTAGCAACCAGCAGCTCACATCAGAACAATATGACTCATGAGGAGTCTTGTTTCTACTCAAAGCAAGTCCAATGTTTGCTCTGTGTTTGGTCTCCACCAGCTCCTAAGGGAAACTTCCGTCCCTTTAACTGCTAGATGCTCCACTGTGTGCACCTGCTAGTCTCTAACATGTGTCTGTAGACTTTTCATCTGAAAACGTAACAATGATAGCGCTGAGAGGAAACAAAACGGTAAAGTTGTGTCCAAGGAAAGGATATTATGTTATCAATTATCTGGAAGTTTGTAATAAAACATTACTTTCTAATTTATACTTGTCGTATTATGCAATAACACATGCAGTTCCGTATTAATCTGCCACATTTTGTAATAAACAGAATTAATGAAATCACGATGTAAAACAAGATATTTGAAGCTAAGGAATATGTAACACTTAGGCCAAACAAGATGTTTTATAATCCCATAATATTCATAATTAATATTCATAACATTTAAAAATGTAATTTAACATGACATATTTATTATTTAAATATGAATATTGTGTTATTATTCAATCCAGATTTTTTTATTTTATTTCTTTACATTTTTTCCAAACCCTATTTTGTAATAACCACTGCAATATATAATCAGTTATATGCAGTGAAGTTATTACACGATGCAGTGCACACACACACACACACACACACACACACACACACACACACACACACACACACACACACACACACACACACACACACACACACACACACACACACACACACACACACACACACACACACACACACACACACACACACACACACACACACACACACACACACACACACACACACACACACACACACACACACACACACACACACACACACACACACACACACACACACACACACACACACACACACACACACACACACACACACACACACACACACACACACACACTTTTTTTGTGGCAATTGTATTCTAATATTAGTCTATTATAGTCAGATAACATAATTATCCACTTTCTTCACTATAGGGAATATAATGAGTGAATTTAATCACGTTTTACTTAAATATGTGGTGTAATGTTTTAGCGCCATAAAATTCAATTACAAAAGGATTGTACGGTTATGAATGCGTAATAAGTTATGATGTAATTCAAACAATATTGGATGACAGTCATTACTTTTGAGTGTTTTGGACTGAGATAAATCATGGCTCAAAATGGACCAGCGAACGGCAACAGCTTTCGAACACAACACAAGGATTCAGGAGATGTCTTACCGGTCTTCCCGTCGTTCTTGATGGTTGTCCTCTCGGCCGTCAGCGTCTCCCAGCCCTCGAACCGGAGCTTCTGAAACTGAAGCTTCACCTGGGCCAGACTCTCCTCGATGTTGATGGGGGATTGCTTGGCGTTGCTGCAGGACGGGAACTTCTTGGCCCAGTTGTTCTGATTTAAAGTTCCTGAAAAGCAAACGGAAGGTTTCAGAGGAAGCTGTTGAGGTACTAACAAAGCAAACACCGTGGCGGGAACCCAAAACATATGAGATATTATAGGAGAGAACACATGCTATACACACACACTGATTTCATTCCTACCAGTGCAATTGTTTTTTTTAATATTATTTGCGAAGAATACATATTATGCACATTATATTGATGCATTATAATTCATGCTTTAAAAGGTCACCTATCACGCTATTTTAAGGCAAAGCATGGGTCTCAGATATATAAGAATATATAAAAAATATGTGTATGATGTGTTTTGCTCAAAATACCAAACAGATCCATATAGCCTCAAACCCCTCTACTTCAGCCCTGTTAAAGAAGTGCTGATTCTGGGTATAAAGCTTTTTTTTTAAAAGTGGGGCGGAGCTTATGCGGGAGATTCTACGGCAGATTGTCATCTAAACACTGCCGTGATGAAACGCCATATCATGTTCCAAACCACATCAAGGATTCTCTCTGAAACAGTCTGGAGCTCAAAGGCTTTCTCTCTTGCCGGTTATACCACAAGGTGAGTTCCTTTCTACTTCCTGCTTCTTTACACACATGCTCTCCAGTACAGGTTAGCTCTGAGTGTTAGCGATGCTAATGTAAACACCGACCATATTACGTCCATAACAGTCGGGCATTGTTTCTGATAGCAAGCTTTCTGATTGGGCCGTGGGTCCACATTTCAGATGTTACGTCATATCGGACGCAAATCTGGATCAGCTCTGTTGTTCCCCCGTTTTTAGAGATTTGGGTACGGAGGAAAAGAGAGAGGGTTTATTTCCTGACGCTGCGTGAGTTCCCCGACACACCGGGGACACATGGTGATGTAGAAAAGACATCAAGAAGTGCATTTTGCATGATAGGAGAGCCTTAATGTTGCATCAGGTTGGATAGATAACAAAAAGATTATAATAGTTTTCAAAATAAGCAGACAAATAAAATGTATCCTTGCGCAGTTGAAAGTACAATATTGTTTGACAAAATGTTGGCAGGTTGTGGCTTGTTCTGATTCAAAGTTCCTGCAGGGAAAACAGAAACAAGAGTTCAGAGGAAGCTGTCGTTGGAACGATCAGGAGTTCCTTGGAAATTGCACCAAAAAAACGACCCATGGAGTCTGAATATCTAAACTAGAAGAGAGGTATACACATAAAAGAAACTGAATACAAGATATACTGTATACATAAGGAGTAAATAAGAATGAGCAATAGAAAGATAACATTGAATACAATATTTGAAATATTATATATATATAAAAATTAGAGTAAGAATTAAAAGATGCCCTATTCTGCTTTTGGTGATTTCCCCTTATATTGCAGCGGTTCCCAACCTTTTTCAACTCTGGCCCACTTAAGAAACGTTCGCGGCCCACATTCAACCATAAACAATACGGAGGCTAAATAAAGTACTTTTTATTTTAATTAGAAAAGGAGCTGGCCATCAGTAACAAACACACATTTTTATTACACGGTTTAGTTGAATACTCGATTCTGATTGGTCGATTCAGAACATGTGACACGCTGTTAATCCAGTAGAACATACCGCTGTCAAGGACTGTAATGACCGTTGCTAAGGAGGATCGAGAAAGAGAAAGGAAAAGAGGTTCAAATACAAAATAAATCGTAATAATGAAATGTTTCCACACAAATCATAATGTTTTGCAAAGTATTTGGTGGCCCACTTGCAATGCTTTCACGGACCACTAGGGGGCCGCGGCCCACAGGTTGGGAACCGCTGCTATATAGGTTTTAGTGCATGTAAATGGTCTACTGTGCAAAGGCTAACATCACAAACAATTTAAAAAGAGCAGAGAGTAGAATAATATAAAAAATACTCAATTAAAGTACAAGTACCTCATTGTGTTTTCCACCAAAGCTAAACGGTCAGTTTTCGTAGATAAGTAAATATGTAAATCCCTCTTAAAATGCACAAAAGGATGATGGGGAAAAAAGGCTACACAAATCCATAATTAGTCCATATGAGTTATTCTTGTCTCATTAGTTGGATAAATAATCTTTATCATATTCCTCAAAGACCCCTTACAGATGTGCTAACGCTGAGCTAACACGCTAATCACCTCCAGCTGTTCTGGCTTTAATGTTAATATCAACTCTTGCAGATCTTTTCTCTTGCCGATCTCATTAGGGTCAAAGTTAAAGATTTTTTAAAGCTGACTTTGACTCTGAAGCCTGCAGCGTTCTGCCAACAACTCAAAACAAAGAGTTCAGACTCAGGTTTCCTCTCTCAAACACAACGCTGACATGACGGATGGAATAAATACAGCGCGGTAAGTGTGTAAGAAAACCAGGAACACAAATTATACTTCACTTTAATTACATGTGTGTGTATGCATGTTATTGCACCTCACGTGAACCGAACAGATGTAATCCTGCAGCTCATATTCCCGTCTAACTGATCTACAGCTTCAGGCTTTTCGCTTCACTTTTATTGCATGTGAGTTTCTGCTCATATATGTCGAAGAAAGACTACATCTGGGTTTGATCACTTCTGCTCAGAGTGTTTCGATTAAATCCAGCATTTTTTCTTTCGATCCAGTTAGTGTGAAGTACTGGAAGTTCTGGAGGTGGATTGGTGGTCGAAGTTCAGGATTTTTTTATTTGGATAAAAGGCAGATGATATTTAGAAAGCCCCTCTGCTGATGTTCAGGTGTTTCAGGCAGGAGGATCAGAGAGGATGTTTCTCAGAGACTGCACTGACCTCACCACCTTCAAAGAACGTACAAAAACTCACCTCTTCAATCTGGCTTTTAATGTGTGATTGTTAAATAAATTAATAAAATAATAAAAACCCTCTCTCTTTTCCTCCGTACCCAAATCTCTAAAAACGGGGAACAACGGAGCTGATCCAGATTTGCGTCCGACTTGACGTCATATCTGAAATGTGGACCCACGGGCCAATCAGAAAGCTGCTATCAGAAACAATGCCCGATGTAATATAGTCGGTGTTTACAATTTTTTAAAGCTTCCTGTTTCAAAATCATCACTTTTGAAACAGGAAGTGAAACCCAGGGATATGAGGCACTAGTGAAGGCAAGTAAACCAAGTTATTTTAATCAAATCTCACCATCTGCCGTTTCTCAAAAAGGTAATCAATAATCCTCTCATTGTAATCTTTCATTCGACTTCATCATATCCACTGCTTGAGGTGTGATATGTAAATCTAACCAAACCTCAACCAGAGTGTTGACAAAACAGTCGTTTCTATTGGTTTTGAAATGCGTTAAAAAATATATATGTCGATTTTGGAGTTTATTTTAAGTCAATAAAGATATTTAAATCAAAGTTCAACCTCTGCTGTACCCCGAAGAATCCATCAGACAGCTCTAATATAGCCACCGCTCAAAGTCTGACGGTTAAAAGACAGCTATCAGATTTACAACCCAACACACACGAACATGTAGCGACAAGGTTCAGCTGCACCCAAAACCCCGCCATCATAATTATTATCATTCGCTTATTAAAACCTGTTCCCGGCTTTAGTCAAACCTATTTCCCATTACGTTATAATAAAGTTTCGGATGTTTAAATGATGGGTTTCGTTGAGTCGTTGATTCTTGGAATAGATCAAAGAAGGAGATTTAAGTTCAATAATTATCTTCCATCTTGTGTTTTGGATTTTAATGTATTATTAAAAAGCGTTTAAGAACTTTTCCATTTAGATTCCTTGAGCAGAAAACAGCCAGATGATCCTCGTAACGATGCAGATGTTTGCAGCTTTTGTGCTAATTACGTGCTGTGGTGCTGCTCACACAGCTGCTGTGTGTCTGAGCAGGTCACATGACTCTCTGTCTGCACTCTGATTGGCTGTTAAGAGCTTTTTCCACCAGAGGACAAAGAGCCAGAACCAGGTCAGAGAGGATTCTGGGTGAGGACGATCATTAGCATGTCAATGGAACACACACACACACACACACACACACACACACACACACACACACACACACACACACACACACACACACACACACACACACACACACACACACACACACACACACACACACACACACACACACACACACACACACACACACACACACACACACACACACACACACACACACACACACACACACACACACACACACACACACACACACACACACACACACACACACACACACACACACACACACACACACACACACACACACACACACACACACACACACACACACACACACACACACACACACACAGTCCCCTGGTCTGGAAGTCAATGGTGTTCTGAAAGTGTTTTTGGTTGTTAGCTTGAAATAAGGTCTGCGGTTAACACTGAAGATATGTTAACGTTTTGAAAATACATCGGTACATTTAAATAAAAACGGGGCTTTCTGTATATTTTATTGACTTAAAAAAATCATTTTTGAAAAAGATTGAAATTATTGCAAAAATATTTTATTTATTAAAACATATGTCACGGATTAGAAAATGGTCCGCTTGCTGTGCGTGGAGATAAGCAATGGCGCAACGATCTGCGGAGGTATGGTGAGAAGCTCGATTGAATAATCAGAACTCAGTCAACTCATTTGATCCGTCTGGATAAAGCACCTTTTATTCTCTCAGTCACTTCCTTTGCTGCGAACCTCTTTAGCCGATAAGCTGCTGTGAACACCACACAGCGACCTTCCTCCTGTCACTCGTCTCCAGACGCTCCAGACACAAAAACTAAACAAACCCTCCGCTGACTCACAGGAGGTTATTCCAGCCTTTTCATACACACAGGTGAAAGAGAAAGTAGTCTGTTGTTCACCGAGCTCTTTGAGGGTAAGCTCTGAAATACTTTACATATTATTATTAATTCCTCCGGTGTGACTCACCCGCGTACGACCAGTCGATGTCCTCGGAGAACTTGCGTTGATTCCTGTATGCATATCCTTCCGCTGCGAGAAAAACAAAAAGAGACATGGTCATTTAAAAGATTTGATATTGAGTATTAATGACGGATCGTCGGTTAAGTGGTCTTTAAGGGCAGGTAACATGCAGTCAACAATCAGTAAATACACCTTATTTAGAATCGACTCCACAGACGATAGCTTTAAAAGCTGTAAGATTTTACAGAGACAAATGTCTTTTTAAATTCCTGAGAGGACACATGTGTTGGACCGTAATGTGATGTATGCATTTCCTTTGATTTGCTGCTCAACATCGAGTCACACTCAGGAAGCATTGAGCGGCTGCGTCAGAAATCTAAAAACACACCGAAACACTTTCCAACAGGATCACTGAGTCACTTAAACTACCGTACTTTCCGGACTATAAAGCGCACCTGCATATGAGCCTCAGCAGCTAAATTGTCCGTCTGTCTTGCTCTCGTTCTGTCTCTCGGTTCCACTTTCACTTTGGCGCGCGACCTGTCTCACTCTTTTCCGGCCTCCAGCTTTTCCTGCTGGAGCCCGCCGCTTAAAGGTGGCGGGCGCGGACCGGTCCTAGAGCCCGTAGCTGTTAAAGGTGGTTAATTTTACCTGTAAAATCCATAGATTTAGGAGGTCCCCTAGTGGCCGTTAGCTGTACAAAGAAAATGGGGAAAAAAGTCGCGGCTTATAGTCCGAAAAGTACGGTAAGTGAGTTATTTGGTTTGCTTTCTATAGAGCGGTGCAGTGACGCGTCCTACAACCCGGAAGTGAGTCAGCGTTTCTCCACTTCCTGTCCCCTGGTCTCAGAGCCAATGGGATCTCTGAACATGTTTTTGGAAAATATCTGAACTAAGATCTGTGGTTGAGACGCATTGAAGAGACGGATCACGTTTTGTTCAACGACATTAAATCCATCAGCAGTAACCCCACTCGTGATTCCTGAAGGGTGGACGTGTCTGAAAAACGATGGTTGTTACCAAGTGGCTGAATAGGACTACAGAAGTCGTCGAGGTCGTTGTACGTCATTACGCCGAACACGTGAACACTCCTCTAAGTTAGTTCCTGTTCTGCTTGAAAGCAAGTCCCTGCCTCCTGCAGAGTGTTCAAACAAACGCTTCAACTTGTTCCATCTAGAATCTGTTTGAATATGGATCTGAAGTCGGCGTGACGTTGAAGTCGTGCTTCTGGACTCGGCTGTAGTTCCTTTATAGCATAACGTTAGCATTTTGCTTCTGGGAACTAGATTTCTGATTAGAAAACTATAAAAGTAGGGTAGACATGTGGAGATTATCCGGCTGAACAAAAAAAAAAATGTCCCACAGATCTTATTTCGAGCTATTTTCCAAAATCCTGTGGAGAAATCCCATTGCTTTCTGTCGAGGGAACCAGTAGCTTACTTTCGGGTTTTAGGACGCTTCACCTCTATAAACCTCTCATCCCGGTTTTACTTTTGTTTTATCGCTCTGACAATATACCTTCCTTCCTTATAACTTACTTCTAAAACTCTAACATCAACATCAACAAGTGCATCTATGTTTGTGTGCGTCTATCCCAAGTCCATATTGGGTCCAGTGCATGTAGAACCCATAATGCTCCGTACGAACAGTAAAACCATGGCAGACATGGTATTCTTCAGGAAGAGCACAGGCTGTTTTATTAGATTGCATTGGAGGAGACACATAGTGTACACTGAAGGTGGGTCCAAGTGCAGGAGATGCAACAATGTAAGATATCTCGTCAAAACATGTCTTCGAGAAGATTCTGGATCTGATAAAAGGATTACAAATGTTGATTTTAATATATTATCGTGCGATTGCATGTTTATACGATATGTTACACTTTATTTTAATTATGCTTTTTATCTACTCTAACAATAACAATTCCCCTGTGGGGTGAATACAGGGTTTAAGAGGTAGTCAAACTAAAATGAACAAGGCTTTCTGGACTCAGAGACATTTTTGAGGTGCTCTTTCGATGAGGACATGTAAACACAAAAACCACAACCTCTCTTGGAAGCAATTTAAAAAAAATTCTTTGTTTTAATGGCATAGTAATGATGGCTTTTTGGGGCGTATTAGGGAGTCATTAGTCGGGAAATGACAGAATGAGAGATGACATGATGCTGGACTAGAGACAGGAACGTTTTGGTTCATGACACCCCACAGATGGTAGATTTAATACTTATATTAAAGAGTATTTAATGACTGAGAGGTGTACCAGCGCTTCAGACCTCGTAGGCTCATATTAATGCCTTATTCTCAGCATACGTCTCCCTTCCTTCCTTCCTTCCTTCCTTCCTTCCTTCCTTCCTTCCTTCCTCCCTCCCTAGTGACCTTGCAGACTAACTAATTTTCTCGGCGGCGAGATGTCAGGAGGCGACATCATTAACCCGAGCGGCTGTCCGGGCATCTGTCACGTTAATGAAGTGGAGACGGGGGCCTGAGGGGCCGTTAGAGACCGACACCTCATTACCATAACGGAGCAACGAGGGACAAAAGACAAAGAGCAGAGGTCACATGACACGCAGAGGTCACATGACACGCAGAGGTCACGTGACACGCAGAGGAAACAGTGACGCCATGAGGTGTGCGTTCACAAGAAGTCACTGTATTGGGGAAAATGTTGGGAATTTATCGACGGAAATTCCTCCAAAGGGGAGAAACATATAATAGGGTTTGACTCATGAACACTGAATGTCCTCTTCCAGTGTGAGAGGAACATGATAACAAAGGTATCCCTCATTTCTGAGGTGGAACTGATTTGAAGGAAACATTGATACTGCTTTCTGTTCCTCCATCTTGTGACTGTGTAACTCCCTCTCTTGGATATCAGCATGTGAAGGACACCGCTCAGGAACTAGCTGATGCTCTGTATGTGATGCCTCCTTCCCTTCTGGAGAGGATCCCAGATACATGGATCGTGAGGCTGAAGCTCAAGCCGGGGACGAGTGATTATTAACATTTAGAAGCAATCAGAAAAAGTCAGAATTTTGAGATTTTGAGGAAAAAGTCAGAATTTTTGGAAATTTTGAGAAAAAGTCAGAATTTTTGGAAATTTTGAGAAAAAGTCAGAATTTTGAGAAAAATGTGTTGTGTAAAATCAGACTGCCCCTTTGAATACAACAGCATACAATGATATCAAAAACTAGTCTTGGCAGTGCCCTTCCCAACATTTACGTGATTACTTATGCCACCTTGATCTCAACTATCTGTACAGGTGTTTCGTTCGTTGGTCATAGGAGTGGCTGTTCCCACCAGTGACATAACATAACAATGCCTGCTGGCCATGTTCAAAACGTTTAAAGTGTAAAAGTTCAATGGGTGGCGGTCGCTAGTATCCTCCAAAGATGGACGACTTGCTTTTGATGACGTCACATTCCCCTTCCCTACAGAGATTCTTCAAATCCACATTAAAACTAAAGTAGCATGCGTCAAACCAACCAAAAGTTTCAAACTTCAAACTCAAATCTCTCTCGCGTGTTGAGAACCTTCTTCCCAAATTACATTTGTTGACCGCTCTGTTTGAGGTGGGTTCAGAATTAATCTGCAGTGAATTAGGAGATGAGGTCTCCTGCTGGGAGGCGTTGTTCCCTCTGAGATATCGCTCTAATCCAGGATTACATGTTTGACAGTCTGCAGGGCAGCACCTTCAACATGGAGACCGTCAAACAGGAAGTAGAGTTCTCGTGGTTTCCAGTGATCTGCTTAGATTAAGAGTTAAGAAGAGATCGCAAACACTTTAAAAGTTTGGATCGGATTGGGTTTTAAAACTTCCTGCGGGGTGGATTTTATCGTCCTGCAGAGGGAGCAGATGGAAGGACTTTCTACGTGGTTTCAATCAAAACGATCCATGTCTTTTTACTACTACAAAATAAGATAATTTGGCAGGTATGGATAAAAGTAGAGATGTCCCGATCCGATCACGTGATCGGGGATCGGAGCCGATCACGTGATTTTCAAAAGATCGGAATCGGGAGAAAAAAAATCGGGGATCGGGATTTTTTTTTTTATAAAATATTTTTATTATTTTATTTAATGTTACAAAACAAAAATGACCATGTCCACGTCTTAAAGTCATCCTGAGGCCTTAGTTTTGGTTTTAAATGACACAACATATGTGTTTTGGGCTTGTTTTCAGACCTGGTTGCTTATTTCTCTGAAATCTGGCAACAGAGTGGGCGCAGTGTCTAATAGTAGCAGTAAGCTAACGAGAGGCTACGTTCAGCTGGTGACTCGGGAGTCGGGACAGAGAAAATGTCAGCAGTTTGGAAGTATTATAAAATTGAAAGCGAAGGCAGTGTAACAGCCAGATGCAATGTTTGCAAGGCAGAGGTTCCGTGTGGTGGAAAGAACAGAGCTACGTTCAACACGACCAATCTAATACGCCACCTGAGAAACAAACACCAACAACAACACGGCGAGTACACAGCGGCCACTCGGGTAACGGCACTGAAACAACCGACACTTTCAGAGGCTTTTAAAAGGAAAGAGAAACTGCCCCAGAACAGTGAAAAGGCCAAAGAAATAACAGCCAAGATAGCTGAATTCATCGCGTTGGATGACCAGCCGTTATCGGTTACCTTGTTCTCTCTTAATGCATTGCATAAAGATCGGAAAAAATCGGTATCGGCAGATTGTCAAAATCAAATGATCGGAATCGGATCGGGAGCAAAAAAAGGTGATCGGGACATCCCTAGATAAAAGTTTTTGAATGAAGCAGTTGATACTTGTGTGGAGGGTTCAGGTTTAGAAAGGTGCAAAAACAATCCCGACATTTTAGCTGTAAAAGATCAGATAATATAGAAGTCTCATATTGAACATCATGGGATATGATTCACAGAACGAGAGCATCTTCTAAATGGACTTCTTTGGTATTTCTAAACCTGGATCCTATTTTCTCATATTGGTGTCTCCAAGTAAATAATGGGGATACCGCTTTTAGAAATTGGTCCTGTAATGGCTCGCACATGTTATCCTTTCTGCACCGTCAATGTCGAATGAGTCAACGAGAACGTGTTTCTCTGTAGGGTCATTTCATTTATGCGGTCAGACATGTGACAACAATCTTAACCCGTCATTAAAACAAGCACATAATGTACATTAACGTTGCCTTGAATGACTTTCTCAACACTCCACCAATTGTAAGAGTTAAGGGATCAACGGATTAGGTCATATTTAGCCAGAAGCATGGATCTTAATCCTGCTGTCTGGCCGGCTGTGTTGTGATTAGTCGACCGCTTAGAGATGTCCTTTGCCTCATGTAAAATGGACTGTACTTATATAGCGCTTTATCCAGTCTTTCAGACCCCTCAAAGCGCTTTACATACTACATGTCGTTCACCCATTCATACAGAGCAGTGTATGTTACTCCAGGAACTAACATTCACACACCGTTGGCCATCGGGAGCAACTCAGGGTTAAGTATCTTGCCCAAGGATACATCGACATGTTGACTGCATGGGCTGGGATCGATCCTAAAACCTTCTGGTTGAAAGACTCGCAGCCACAGTCGCCCCTTACAATGTGCAATGTGTTGGGGCGCTAGCCAATAGAAGCGTGTTTCAGACAAGGGGGGGGGAGAGAAACTCAATATGGAGGAAACATAGGGACTTCAGACTTTGCAGACCACTTACATGCACTAAAACCTCTGAAACACACCACAGGGAAGGAAACACCAAAAAGCACAACATGGCCTCTTTAAAGATGAAATGGAGCCTTCTCGAGCAGTGCTTCTCAAAGTGTGGTCCGCGGACAACTGGTGTTCCGTGAGCGCCCCCTAGTTGTCCATGAGTATATTGGTAACATTTCACATTTGAAATAAATAAATACATTTAAGTTTTCCGGACTCTCGCGGGAATATCTCCGCAATGGAACGAGCTTAAGTTTAACTTTCTATGGTATGATAAAGCCCAGGGCAACACCTTCGTCACAGATGTTGCCACTTGTTTGTACCATTTCCAGGCGATTTGTAATCTGTTCTAGAAAAACGATGTGTTTTGGGATATTTGTGGAGTTAGGTGGTCCGCGAGTGTTTTTTTATTGGTTAAGTGGTCCTTGGTATGAAAAAGTTTGAGAAACACTGCTCTAGAGGATCAGGTCAAAATGTTTTACTCTGAATAGAAATGTACACGTATGGGACACAGTGTCATGAAAGCCAATCAGAATTGAGATCACCTTCCTGCCGAGTTCTACGATACCTCATGTGTTCAGAGACTGGACCAACATCTATCTGTTAAAAATGTATTGGTTGCCACATTTTTCTGCAATAGCGAAAAATCCAATGGAGAAATCCCATTGGAGGAACCAGGGAGATGCTGCCTTCAGGGTCCACTACGACAAAACAGCATCTCTGCACCACTCCATTGACTGAGCGAATAAAGCTTTTCAAGTAGAACATCACAGAATGGTACAGTAGAAAGTGTAATCCCTAAATCTAAAGAGGGTTTAAATGTGGGAATATTAAACTCCAGCTGTGAAGACTAATGGTTTTGAGGAATAAAAAGAACGACAGAGCACCAAAGTGGAACTAAACCTCCCGATGAGGCAGAAACTCTTTCCCATGATTCATTGCATGACCATACATAGAAAGTCTGATGTACTGCAGCTCGTTCCCTTCAAAAGGCAGCGGTAGAGAAACAATGAGCAAGAGGTGACATCGTTGTTCTACCCCCGATGTTTTATTTCCTCGCTCGGGTGACGTTCTTCACGCGGCTGCTTTCACTTAACCACCGCCTTCAAACACTCAGACTGTGGCGGGGTCACGACCTCTAAGTTTAAAAGTGCCGAGGTGAGGAGTTCACGTAACAAGAAGCAGGTTTTAGGATGTTTTTACAGCATTATCGTCTCAGGACGGAGCTTTTCCTCCCCCGTCAGTCCAACACTTTGTCACAGAGACAGGTAGCGGGAGAGATTGTAAGAACTTTCATATTTCACTATCTTGAAGGATGATGACTGATGATTTTATCTTTCCTCTGGCACCGCTATCACAACAAAATGTCCTCTTTTATACCAAATGTAGAGCTCTTTAAAGGCTTGGATGGATGTGAAATTGATTGACTTAGCAGTTTAAAAGATGAGGTGTTAGAAAGTTAATGGATATGTTAAAAAATTTATAGGACTTATAATTAAAAGCCATGAACAGCTCCATGTGTTTGAACCCACGTTCAGCAGTGCTTCAAGCATTTAATACTCACAAGATACAGCACAACAACACTCAACATACTTGTTTTAATAATATAATAAATACCTTGGTGCCAATTTAACAAATATAACTTTATATTTTTGTGAATTGAGATCCTACCTTTGGTGTAACTGTTGTTTGAGGAGTCTCGTTAAAGGTTAAGGTGTCTTTTTCTAATTTTCAACAACAATAACAACTAAATTAGATTTACATTCCTGTTCCAGAGGAAAAGTGAGAACTCAAGGCAAAAGCTTGTGGCCAATAAGACAGACGACGGACGGACAGACAGACAGACGGACAGACAGACAGACGGACGGACGGACGGACGGACGGACGGACGGAGGGACGGACGGGCGGGCCCGGCAGGCAGGCAGACAGACAGACAGACAGACGGACAGACGGACAGACAGACAGACGGACAGACGGACAAGAAGCTTTGTGTTCAGGTTGAAATGTAAACCTGAGCTCTGACATGGAACACCTGCCTGAACATCTGCAAGGCTCTATTACTGTGTGTGTGTGTGTGTGTGTGTGTGTGTGTGTGTGTGTGTGTGTGTGTGTGTGTGTATGTGTGTGTGTGTGTGTGTGTGTCGAGCAATAGAACTATTAACAAAGCACTTATATACTAATAAAGGACTGGCTTACCTAAAGCCAGTTGAGTAGCACTTGAAATGTTTTTGCTCTATGAAACCTGATGTACTTATGTAATGTGATGTATGTATACACCTGAACATCAGCAGGAGAGGACTCTTTAAAGTAGAGACACTACATACTGATATACACCTGAACATCAGCAGGAGAGGACTCTTTAAAGTAGAGACACTACATACTGATATACACCTGAACATCAGCAGGAGAGGACTCTTTAACGTAGAGACACCACATACTAATATACACCTGAACATCAGCAGGAGAGGACTCTTTAACGTAGAGACACCACATACTGATATACACCTGAACATCAGCAGGAGAGGACTCTTTAAAGTAGAGGCACTACATACTGATATACACCTGAACATCAGCAGGAGAGGACTCTTTAAAGTAGAGACACTACATACTGATATGAAGCTTAAAATCAGAATAATATGTCCTCGTTAAAGTAATGAAAAAACATGGTTGTGCTTTGTTCCACCTCGGGTGGGGGTATCTTGAAAAACTAAAGGCTTTTTTGGGGGATTTGTTTCTCTACTATTAGGACGAATCAAGAGGAGGAAGTGAAGATGGGAAGAGGGGCTTACTGGAAAAGAGTGAATGAGGAGAATGGTTTGTATGGAGAACTCTTGCTCAGCGTCTGTGCAGAGAAAGAGCCCACCACTGTGTCAGTGTGTTTCTTCAGCGGAGAGTGGCCGGCTCCTCGCTGAAGAAACCCCCCCGTAGCCGGAACCTGAATAAGAGGATTAGCCCAGCCCTGAGAACTGGTGCCCATGCCAGAATGTGTCACAACGAATAACCCCCCACCAACTCCTCTCCTGATGCCAGGGGGAGTCTGAGGAGGCGGGGGTAATACCAGGCGCTCAGACTGGAGGGTGTGGCAGGTTAATCTGTGACCAGTCTGGGCTGGTATTTCTTTAAAAAGCACCGAAAAATAAATGTTGATCACCAGCAAGAAGGCATTAACTGAACTGATTTAACTGGGCTAGGGTTAGCGTTAGGTTTGGCTTTGGGTTAGGGTTGGGTTGGGGTTAGTGTTAGGTTTGGGTTAGGATTGGGGTTGGGTCTTGGTTGGCGTTCGGTTTGGGTTGGCATTAGGTTTGGGTTGGGGTTAGGGTTGGGATTGGGGTTGGGTCTTGGTTGGCGTTCGGTTTGGGTTGGGGTTCGGTTGGGGTTAGTGTTAGGGTTAGGTTTGGGTTGGGATTGGGGTTGGCGTTAGGTTTGGGTTGGCGTTCGGTTTGGGTTGGGGTTTGAGGTTCTGTGTCAGGAATCATTCACACCAGTCTGTGGGTGTGTAGTTATGTCATGGAGTTGGTTGCACCAGTTCCTTAATGCTGTATGTGTTTGGCTGCGGTCGTGGTGGTGGTCCAAGTGAAATTATCCTCTTCTGTGTTGAATTTTGAAGAGCTGTGAGTGTTGGAAAGTGTCTGGCTATCGTATGTCAAGATTCAAAGGTTTTAATATCATAAGCTACGGTGTAGGAATGGCAATGACAATCGTATGACCCGAGCTCCTCCAACGATGCAACATATATAATAAAATACAGAAATACAAATAAAGAATAGTGCAAGAAGTCTATAAATACGTAAATAGAATATGATATGTTCAAGAACAGAATGTAAAATTGTACATTAAGATGAGATTAAATATGGTTTATTACTGTGATAACTATTCAGATAAATAAGTAAATTATCTGTTGCTAAAAAGTTAAGGAGGGAGAAATAAAAATCTGCATTGGGGAAGATGGTGATTGCTTGGGCAGTGATGCAAATTGATTGACGGTGTGTTTGAGGTTCCGGTTTTTATTGCTGAGGCCAATTAAAAAAATGACACGGGTGGCTCGGTGGTCGGGTGGAGAGTACTGGCAGATTTTGAGGATGTTGAATCTCCATTCGTTGGATGAGTCGTTTGTTCTTTCCTGATTGTACTTGGAGACTGTGTGTTAACTGGGATAGGATTAGGGTTATCCCCCCACTAAAGAGCAGTGTTTGGATATTCTTAGAGGGTTATACGGAAGAAAAAGCACGACTAAACATCTAAGAGTGAGGAATGTTTTTGTTAGTAAATGAAAGAAACTGATGATTTATGACAGTGAAAAGGGATTAAGGCGAACTGATTTGGGATTTTCAAGGTGCTTTACTGTATGTGTATAGTATAGAGATGTTAAGATTCACCGATTCGCATCGGTGCACCGGCATAAACGTTCAAGATGCGAGTGCACCGGTTGAAAGAGTGCACATCGGCTACAGTTTGGGTTGAACTCGCGATGCATCGACTGCGTAGCGTCTTTGCATCGGTAAAAAACCGATTCATTCATATAAAATCCCCTCATCTTGTCAACGCTCAGCAGAGACGATCTTTGATATTTGCTTCGCCACTACGGAGGCCGAGAGTCTCAATTATCAACACACACGGAAGTTGAGGAGAAAGAGAAACACAGCGCACCGAAAAATATCTACAAATCAAACGTTTGGCAACATTTCGGATTGTTCAAGAAAGACGGTGTAATAATCCTTTATAGTTGACCGCAGGTCATGGAGAGTAATAAGGTATCCGTAGACCTTTGTATGAGGTATCTTTATTACTTAACAGGTCTACAGCCATGATACATAGATCCGTCCTAGATGCGGGCTTGCATACACACAGTATCACTCCGCAGCCGCACCCCATCAGTAACGTCCTGATGGTATATGTGCGCGGCACTATATACTACAGACGGTCAACTTGAAAAATCGCTCGCAAATTGTTAACGATGCCGAGCCGCTTTAAAGTACACACGTAGTACGAGGAACTTAGCGACGCACATAAAGAGGCGACATGGGGTCTGCGGCTGAAAAGAGAAACCTGAAAGTTAGACTATTAAATCACTCAGTGAGGTGTTCTGTCAGAGAGAGTGGTGTTTAGTTTACAGCAGCCTGTGACGGCCAATAATAATTTAAATGTGTTCCTTACTGTAAGCAGTTATGAAATAGCTGTTTGAGAAAGGTTATTTGTATTCTTTATTGTTATAGAACCCCCTGCTTTCTGCTCTCTGGTGAGTCAGCCTATGAGTGTTCAGCACATCAGGCTGGCAGCTGTATGGGCATGGCACCATGGTAGCTGTTATTTGCACATTGTTAATCATGAGCAATGCATCCTTACATTGTTTAACTGTGAGGTGTTATAACATGGTACTGTACTCTGGAGAGCTTTTAAAGGTAAACAAATAAACGGCATGATGGGATGTGCAGTACCAAATATATAAAGCACTTTTTTGTTAATGTATGATTTGCTGCATATAAGGAATAAAACAAAAATCCTCTGTCGTACCATGTTCAAGTATCATTATTTTTGCATAGTGTTGAATCGCATCGTATCGCACAATGTTGAATCAAATCGTATCGAACTGTATCGCAACAGGGGTGAATCGTATCGTATCGCATCGCCTGGTGTTTCAAATGTATCGTTAATGTATCGTATCGTGGCAACGTATCGAGATGCGCATCGCATCGGCCTCAGTGATGGAGATGCACATCCCTAGGAGTAACTTTGATAATGACCACCTTTTCTTAAGTTTTCTTTTGTCTGTTTTAGGCGATAAAAGGTCACAAGTTAACATACGATCATTGGTTAAACGTACAAACTAAAAATAATTAGGTAATGTCTTAGTCAGTGATTTTAAGGCAAGAGGATCCATTAGTATTATGACCATTGCTGGAGGTTAGGTATGTCAGTCAAAGTGAAACAGGAGAGAGCAACCTCTGCCTGGCAGACTGAGCTCAGGGCAGAAACATATTGTGACGATGAACAGCTGGTGTATTTTACATTTTAGAGGTCTAACCGCAGGCCTGACAGATAAAACCTCTGCTGTCATAACATGCCGGCTAAAGCTACTGTAAACCTCCGGCTGCATGATGGTATCTTTTATCAAGGATGTCCTCCACTTGGCCCTCTAATGGAGGAGAACAGTGGAAAGTATACATCTCTTTAGATATCATTAAACAGAGAATTGTAGAATCAGATCCTTTCAGTTCTCAGGAAAAGGAAAAGCAGACCTTAATCGGAGCTACGAAAACATGCTGGATTGTGGGTTACACCACGGGAGAGGGTTAGGGCCACATGTGATTTTTTTGTTGGAGGGGGAGGTCTTACCAAAGGTGATTTTTTATTTAGTTTCGAGATTAAAGTCAGATTTTTGAGGTACAGTAGAAGTCAGAATTCAGACTTCATCAGTCAGAAGATTCACGTGGCCCTAAACCTCTTCAGTGGTATAATCTATCATTTACAATCCAGCATGTTTTAAGTAGCTCTGATGCTAGATTGTTGATCAGAATACTGAAAAATATTCTTTTTTTTCTGAATATCTGTGAGAAAGAAGTCAGTATTGTGAGACTTTTCAGAAAAAGGTAAAAATTCTGGGGGGAAAAATCAGAATAAGTCAGAATAGCTTTTTAAACCGAATTCTTACGTTGAACTGAGAAATTGTGATTTTAATCTCAGCATTGTTAGAAAAGTCACAATTCTTTCTCAGAATTTGTAAGTCAGAACTCAAAAACCAATTTGACTTTGGTCTGATCCCCAAACAATGTCATATGTGGCCCCTATCGTCTTCCATATGATTCTCTAAGGCATTTCTTGCATTTAGACTTTGTCTGAGATGTAAGGACCAAGATTTTGGAAAAACTCCTTTATTTGAGTTTAAATCTCTTGCAGGAGTTCAGGTTTGATAGAAGAGTCTTTCCAGTCAGGATTTTTGTTGTTGTTGAAATAATCACAACCTTTCCTGAACCTCAACTAAGCAGGTTTTTCACCTAAACTTAAACAAAACATTTTACATAAAGTTGGAAGATGAGAAACCAGAATACTGAATCCTCATTGTAAGGGTCACCAGTAATAGTGTAAAATGTCTGACCACCATTATTATTATTTTGTAATTAAGTTATGGAAGTGTGTTTATCTTCTACTGAATGCCGCAACACAAAACAGGGAATACAATCACACCGTTATCTTTCATTTCCACAAAGAGTAAGCTAACAAAGCAGCAATTAAATTCAATCTTTCTTATCAAGCTCCACATTTGTGGAATCAGCTTCCAGTTTGTGTTCGGGCGGCAGACAGCCTATCCGTTTTTAAGAGTGCGCTTAAGACCTTCCTTTTTGATAAAGCTTATAGTTAGGGCTGATTAGATTCAGCCCCTAGTTTTGCTGATATAGGCTTAGTTTGTCGGGGGACATCTTACTTCTTCCTTCTCTCTGTCTGTACCTGTGTCCTCTCATGTTCCGATTAACCCAGCTTCCCCACATGTCCTTCTTTTTGGTGTCTATATACGCTGGGATCCGGAGTCATGGATGATCCTGCGGTCCTGTGTCCTGGATCGCGAGCCCTGGATCTTGAGTCGTGGCTGTGGTCCTGGATCATAGGTCCTGGATGGATATCCTCGTGGATTCATCTTCCTATTATACACACATGCATTTCCAAACATTTGGACTACCTATGTTGCAAATGTATTATCTTTTCAATTTACACACGGCATCTATTGCACGTCTGTCCGTCCTGGGAGAGGGATCCCTCCTCTGTTGCTCTCCCTGAGGTTTCTCCCATGTTCCCTTTAAACTGTGGGTTTTCTCCGGAAGTTTTTCCTTGTACGATGTGAGGGTCTAAGGACAGAGGGTGTCGTATTGTCATACTGATATTCTGTACACACTGTGAAGACCACTGAGACAAATGTAACATTTGTGATATTGGGCTATATAAATAAACATTGATTGATTGATTGATAAAGTTGAAGTATTAAAATATGTAACACTGTTTGTCTTGAACTACAAACCTTGTTCTCTTAACTTTCCTGTTTCTGCAGTTCCTACGATCCATTGTCCTTCTAGTATTTTTTGTATACAAAAAACTGTTTAACTTCAAATGGAGGAAAAAATAACAACTTTTCCAAACTGCCTTTGGTTCTGTATTGGTGGAGGAAACGGTGTGACCTTTGTGAGTCGGCACAGTGGATCATCAAAGTGCTCCTGCTGGAGTTATACACTCAAGTAAAAACTTAGAAATCCACTACCAGACCACCAACAGGAAATCAAAGCGCCCCGTCACAGCGCTGCAGGCGTTCGAGAAATGAAAAGTCAGTTTTAGCTAAAATTCCTGGGAGAAAACCGGCAGTGGAAAACTAAACCCATCAGCCGAACACAGGCCTCGGGGTTGAAGCACTTCTCATCGATCAGTCTTTTCTTTTTAGCTATAAATGGTAAAGAACAGAAGCTGTGGATTATCTACGGCTCTAAAAGGAGGATAAAACATGAAAGAAGCAAATCTGCGCAGAGGAGGATTTCATATGTGCACGCCAGGAATGAAAGCAGGAAAACGGACTAAACTGAAATGACCCAGAGCGGCAAAAACAATACCACCATCCCCTAATGTAGGGTTGAGTACAACAATCTTCTTTCCATAAAAAAGTAAAAATATTTGCCCATGTTTTCAGAGCTGTAACAACGATCTTTGCTGGAACAAATATCTCCAAATGAGGCTAATCCTTTTCCTCTTCTGAAGGGTTGATTTGCATTAGAAGCAAGCATTTGGCACGCATGTTCAGACCGGGCCAACAAGATAAGAGTCGAGGACAAAAGATAATTCAAATATGTAAAAAACTTACAATGGGTTTGATTCAATAACATGATCCAAACTGAGATTTTCTGCTGGACAGTAACTGTTTGGTAAAAGCTGGACATGCATGTCTTTCCGATATCTTGTCTCGTCTGTAAGACAAATCAAAGGCAAATCCAGTATTCAAAGCATTTCTGCAGTGCATGTCCATGACTTAACCACCGCTAAGCTAAAGGCAGCTAATGCTGGGCTATAAAGGAACTACAGCACGGTCACATGACTTCACCTCACCACCGCTAAGCTAACGGTGGATAATGTTGGGCTATAAAGGAACTACAGCACGGTCACATGACTTCACGTCACCACCGCTAAGCTAAAGGTGGATAATGTTGGGCTATAAAGGAACTACAGCACGGTCACATGACTTCACGTCACCACCGCTAAGCTAACGGTGGATAATGTTGGGCTATAAAGGAACTACAGCACGGTCACATGACTTCACGTCACCACCGCTAAGCTAACGGTGGATAATGTTGGGCTATAAAGGAACTACAGCACGGTCACATGACTTCACGTGACCACCGCTAAGCTAACGGTGGATAATGCTGGGCTATAAAGGAACTACAGCACGGTCACATGACTTCACGTCACCACCGCTAAGCTAACGGTGGATAATGTTGGGCTATAAAGGAACTACAGCACGGTCATATGACTTCACGTGACCACCGCTAAGCTAACGGTGGATAATGTTGGGCTATAAAGGAACTACAGCACGGTCACATGACTTCACGTCACCACCGCTAAGCTAAAGGAGGCTAATGTTGGGCTATAAAGGAACTACAGCACGATCACATGACTTCACGTCACCACCGCTAAGCTAAAGGAGGCTAATGTTGGGCTATAAAGGAACTACAGCACGGTCACATGACTTCACGTCACCACCGCTAAGCTAAAGGAGGCTAATGTTGGGCTATAAAGCAACTATAGCACGGTCACATGACTTTACGTCACCACCGCTAAGCTAACGGTGGATAATGTTGGGCTATAAAGGAACTACAGCCCGGTCACATGACTTCACGTCACCACCGCTAAGCTAAAGGCGGCTAATGTTGGGCTATAAAGGAACTACAGCACGGTCACATGACTTCAGGTCACCACCGCTAAGCTAAAGGTGGCTAATGTTGGGCTATAAAGGAACTACAGCACAGTCACATGATATCAGGTCACCACCGCTAAGCTAAAGGAGGCTAATGTTGGGCTATAAAGGAACTACAGCACGGTCACATGACTTCACGTCACCACCGCTAAGCTAAAGGCGGCTAATGTTGGGCTATAAAGGAACTACAGCACGGTCACATGACTTCACGTCAGCACCGCTAAGCTAAAGGCGGCTAATGTTGGGCTATAAAGGAACTACAGCACGATCACATGACTCCACGTCACCACCGCTAAGCTAAAGGAGGCTAATGTTGGGCTATAAAGGAACTACAGCACGGTCACATGACTCCACGTCACCACCGCTAAGCTAAAGGAGGCTAATGTTGGGCTATAAAGGAACTACAGCACGGTCACATGACTTCAGGTCACCACCGCTAAGCTAAAGACGGCTAATGTTGGGCTATAAAGGAACTACAGCGCGGTCACTTGACTTCACGTCACCACCGCTAAGCTAACGTTTAGTCGTCTCATTTAGACACTTGTTTGGAACCACCGTTTTTAAATTCAACAGTGGGGTATTTACCGATGTATTTTATGTGGTAAAACAAACCGTAAATCATCTTCAGCTTGAGCTAACCACAGACCTTATTCAGGATAACAACCAAAAACACATTCAAAAAGCCGTTGACTTCTAGGCCAGGGAACAGAAAGTGGTGACATGCTGGTTACATATGCTAGGTTATAGGACTCATTCCTGCACCACTCTATAAGTCTGTGTCACCAGCCTAATAATAAGGATTGGGTTTATGTATTAAACCCAAAGGAGGTGATGTGTTCAGCATGGTTTGTTCCTCAGCCGGGTAACGAAGGAACTACTGGTCCCATGTTCACAACACTTGGTGGAAAGGTGTAGCATGAGCAAAGGAACATGGCATTCCATTTTGGAGCCGATCCAAATCCCTGAGGGTACGTCCGAGTTGCTTTTCTATCGCTCTTATTTTCTTTTAGACTCAAATGCACCTCTGCGTTAGTTCACCTTTCTAAACATGTGCTCACATCATAAAACGTGGACAGTATATGGGATCGTGGATCTAACTAAGGTTGGACTTGGCCTCCTCCTGTCAGTCAACACACTGTGTGGTCATGGTTTCACATTTTTAACTGCAGTGTAACGTCTCTGTACTACATCTCCTAACACTGGCTTCACTGCGCTGAACTGTGATAAGACTGGACAGCTTTGTGTTGTGTGTGTGTGTGTGTTTGTGTGTGTTCATGCACTCATGTGTGACCTGTATCTGTTGTCAGAAACAAATGATCTGTCCCGAGGGGAGAGCGGATGAATAATGGATCTGACCGGCTACAGTTTCCATCAGCAGCCTCTCTGGGCTGCAGCCAAACACTCTGCACACACCACGTTAGTTTAGGCGAAGTTTTATTACGTGTGCCGACAGCTCAACAACAGGCCGGGTTTTATCTCCTGTGCTAATCAGTCACTCTCACGTTGAAACGGAAGCAGAGCAGCATGTCAGAAACTAAATAGGTAGATTTACTATTTGTTATTTCTGCACATCTGTGTCCATGTTATCCACACGTTTCAACTTTATCTGGTAGATGATGTTCACAAATGGAGAACTTTTATACATCAAGTTATTTAAAGTACTGGGGGAATACTTTTTCATTTGTTTTAAAAGTAGTAGATGAATCCCAAAATTGTCAGGTTAGGATTTGTTTTGCTTCAAAGTGGTGTACAATGTTAGATATTCAGTAGCCAAGCTTTCAACTTTATGAATTTGGGACAATTTTAAGATAAACAGTCAAAGATCTGGTTTCATTTCAAACAGAAAACTAATGTTTAATTCATTTGAGTCACAGGAAAAACTGAGAGAAGAGTCGACATGCTAGTTGCTTTGGGAGAATAACCCATACATTTAGCATTAGCATGCTATCATTAGCTAATCAGCGCTGAACACAAAGTCAACTTGAAGCTGATGGGAATGTTATTCATCTATTTGGACATACAACAAAAAGTATTGGACACATTTTGACATGATGATTCGGCAAAACTAAAAGCCACAAGAACACAAATCATATGGCTTATAATTAGCTTTATTCCTCCTAAGATATTTTAGTCTGAACTAAACATATCAACCTCTTGGTTTGGATAAAGGAAAAGTCAGTGCTCACTAAAGTCAGAGGGATCCATCCCGGACTATGAATATATATTTATTATATTATCTCACAACAATCCATCAAATATATTTTCTTATGTTTCAGTTTGGACCAATGAGAGGATCTTTATCAGGATACAATTAGAGATTAGATTTGACAGGATTTTGTTACAATGAGGTAAACTATAGAAACTCAGCTTTACAAAGTCAGAATGTTTTTTGTTGGAAACTTATCAGACAAATGTTCAAGTCCTGATTTCATTCAAACAAAACAGGCTCAAACTAATTTCCGTGGTGGCCAATCGGTGGTACTACTACTTCCGTGTTAGTTGGTGGTGCCATTTGGTCCCATAAAGACGTTGTTCTCATTGATTTACATTTGGAAAGCGATGTTGGTAAATCAGCGTATTTATATTTGTTACCCTTTAAACTAAAATGCGCTACAATCCAGATCCAGAGTTATTTCCCCTCTCCATTCATTTGACTGGGCAAGACCAGACGTTACAGAGTCTACTGGAGACATGGCTTAAATATTTGAGGTGGTTCTTAAATGTTGGAGGTGGGACTTAAATGTTGGAGGTGGGGCTTAAAGGCAGGAGGTGGGGCTTAAAGACGGGAGGCGGGGCTTATGAATGGGCGCCGCAGATCTGATATGTTTGTACTCAAAAGTCAGGCCATTTTGTTTCCACAGAGCAACTTTCATAGGAATGAACAGAGTCCCGCCTCCAGCGCTGTATCCAGTTCTCTTTACACATCTATGCAGAGGCTCTCCCATCAACACCTTTTCAACTTCTAAATGTGTTCTGGGTACCGGCCCAGCGCTCGCAGCCTGCCAGCCTCAGCTGCATCAATCCAAACAAACCCTGCAGCCGAACAACTTCAAACGGCCTCTCTGTGCTCCAAACATCCTGAGCGACGAGACGTTTAGACATAGAGACCCGCTCACAGCGACGTGTTTACAGTAGACTGAGATTGAAAGATAAACTGAGAAAGGAACGGCTCCACTACAACCATCTCAGAGTCTCTTTATTTAGTTTGAACTAAACTCTTTCACAACTGGCTTATAGTCACATAACTTTAGGGTTGTTTTCCGTTTTGGAAGGAGTACTCGGATCCGTCACTGTATTAAAAGTACAAATACTATGGTCTAAAAGTACACTAGTAAAAGTCGGGATTTAGAAATGTTAAGTAAAGGTAAAAAAGTATTGGCATCAAAATATAAGTAATGTAACGTTTCAGAATAATGTAAAGTAGAGTTTCTTTTAGTGTTCTTTTTTCTGTAGAGGAAGTAAAGAAATGTATTTGTTGTTTGAGGTGCAATATATGACTCGGCAGCTTTAAGACATGAAGACACTATTATGTTCAGCTTCGCTCCAATACAGTATTTTCACCGGGAAGTGGGCGGGCCGTAAGTGACGTTAGAGCCCTCATACTTTAGCTTAGAAAAAACCCTGATTACGGTATTCAAAATCTAAGACGATATCTAGTCTCATATCACAATAAATAAATCACTTATGCAGTATTTCTTTAAAATGCCTGAGTGTCTGGAAAGGCCGAGTCTATGAGCAGCGAGCTTCCCTTCTTCACCCAGATTTCCTCAAATATACGCAGCGTCTGTTCCAAGCTGTTTCGGTTCCAACAGACGTGTTTCTAATGTGATGGTACACACGGTGACGAAACAGTTTGTCAGAGGCCCTGAGGAAACTTCTCCAACAGAAAAAACGACTTCATTAAACATCGAGCTGAAAGGAGGCAGCACAGAGCCAGCGCTGGATCCCACAGCAAGGACAAAGAGGGAGGAAGTGTGTGTGTGTGTGTGTGTGTGTGTGTGTGTGTGTGTGTGTGTGGCACCATATAACTTATATGATAAACGTTAGATTTAGTCCTGTTGTTAACGATGTCTGTGAAATCATATGTCTCGTTAACAGGTTATTTATGGTGTTAAATTCACAGCTGATGCTGCATTCAAGTCCTGTAGGAATTCTAAGCTGCCAAGTGGGGGAAACAGTCAGTAAACACCAAACAAATACACAGATACTGGCACTCTGAGCTCACAATTTTGAAGTGAAGCTTAAATTAAACCGCAACATACATAACTTGTGTGTAATGGTTGTGGTTATTGGGTTATTACTTCTATATTAATAGCAACAAATAAAGTGCCTCGAAAAAAAGTCCAACCATGTAAAAAAATAACTCAAAATGTTACTCAAGTAAAGTGGCATCAAAGTATAATAGGAAACACCAAAAGTAAAAGTACACTCGATATACAGGATGTACATTTTCTTAAATAATACATGATATGTTGTGCTCCCTCTCTCTGTTTCGTATCCTATATCTATAGAACTGCTCGGGTCTTGACAGATTGAGTGGGGAAGTTCATGAGATCTTTCTAGATGGTCAAGAATAACTTGTATCCAATGACCTTCCCCCTCTCTGTCTGTGTCTGTGTATTCTCTTGTTCCGATTAACCCAATCTTTGTTCTTGTTGTGCATCTATATCTACGCCGGGATCCGGAGTCGAGGCTGGTCCTCTTGCTGTAGTCCTGTGTCCTGGATCCTCTGTCCCGAGTTCTGGATTAAGTCGTGGACTTCGGGTCGTGGCTGAACCTGTCTCTGCGGTCCTGCCTTGGGTCTCGCCATGCTGCTTCCCTGATGGCTTCCACAGCATTGTAGCTGACATCCTCGTGGATTCATCTTCTCATTACAGACACATGCATTTCCTAACATTCGGTCTATATGCTGTAAAATGTATTATCTCTTGGATTTACACACGGCATCTATTGCACGTCTGTCCGTCCTGGGAGAGGGATTCCTCCTCTGCTGCTCTCTCTGAGGTTTCTCCCATGTTCCCTTTAAACTGTGGGTTTTTCTCTGGAAGTTTTTCCTTGTACGATGTGAGGGTGTAAGGACAGAGGGTGTAAGGACAGAGGGTCTAAGGACAGAGGGTCTAAGGACAGAGAGCCTAAGGACAGAGGGTCTAAGGACAGAGGGTCCTGTTGTATTTGCTGTAAAGCGTCTCTGCTGTAGGCTATTTTTATTATATGTACAGCACTTTGGCTCCACCAAAAATAGTTTATAAATGTGCTATATAAATAAAACTTGATTTGATTTGATATTCCAAGATTGCAATTAGTGATCCAATCATTTCTGAAAATGAATTCATAATCATCCTGTGTCACATGTCTATGTTGGAGAATAGCTGATTGGTTGACTGTTTACATGCATGCAACCAAAGCCTGCTCAAACATGATTGGTCAATACTCCAAACTACAAAATGGATGCAAACAAAATGCTTCAAATATCAAACTATCACATGCATGTATCTGTTGTGAAGAATGGAATGAAAGTGTCTCTTGAAGAGTAAAAACCTCAGCGCTCAGCAGGACGTCAGACCCACTAATTGCTTTTCCACCTGCACGAATCCTCCATTAACATCACCAGCTCATCACCAGCTCATCAACGGGCCACGTTTTGTGACGGCGCCTCGGGACACATGACTATTTTGAGGAACGACCTAATTGGAATGATCAGCGGGGGGGCGGGACACGCAGAGGAAATTATGGATTTTCCTCTTTGTCCTTCGTTAACCTTGACACACTTCTGCTGCGACTCGTTAGTGATGCCGACTAATGATGGCAGCTCTTTCCTCCTCGTTATCGGATCATAAAACACCTTTCATCAAATGTCATTTCTCTCTTTGAGATACTGTGTTTAAGTGTGTTCCAAATATATGGAATGTTACGTTCCAAAACACATGACGAAACATCTTCAGCGACTTTAGGAAACATGCGTTTACTAGAAGCTGCAGAAACCAAACGCTGCAAGAAGCTCAAAACACAACGAGACCAGGGGACACTAAAGAGTGACGCACAGAGCTGGGAGACCAGGGGACACTAAAGAGTGACGCACACAGCTGGGAGACCAGGGGACACTAAAGAGTGACGCACACAGCTGGGAGAGCAGGGGACACTAAAGAGTGACGCACACAGCTGGGAGACCAGGGGACACTAAAGAGTGACGCACACAGCTGGGAGACCAGGGGACACTAAAGAGTGACGCACACAGCTGGGAGACCAGGGGACACTAAAGAGTGACGCACACAGCTGGGAGAGCAGGGGACACTAAAGAGTGACGCACACAGCTGGGAGACCAGGGGACACTAAAGAGTGACGCACACAGCTGGGAGACCAGGGGACACTAAAGAGTGACGCACACAGCTGGGAGACCAGGGGACACTAAAGAGTGACGCACACAGCTGGGAGACCAGGGGACACTAAAGAGTGACGCACACAGCTGGGAGACCAGGGGGCACTAAAGAGTGACACACACAGCTGGGAGACCAGGGGACACTAAAGAGTGACGCACACAGCTGGGAGACCAGGGGACACTAAAGAGTGACGGACACCAGGGGACACTAAAGAGTGACGCACACAGCTGGGAGACCAGGGGACACTAAAGAGTGACGCACACAGCTGGGAGACCAAGGGACACTAAAGAGTGACGCACACAACATGGAGACCAGGGGACACTAAAGAGTGACGCACACAACATGGAGACCAGGGGACACTAAAGAATGACGCACACAACATGGAGACCAGGGGACACTAAAGAATGACGCACACAGCTGGGAGACTTTCTCTTTCTGATCCCCATATTACTTTTCTGTTTCTCACAGCATCTCTGATAGTCTGTGTATTCACTCTGTCCTACACGGCTTGTTGGAGCTCCTGCCCCCCCCATTGAGCCCACTGCTCTGATTGGTCAGCTCGCCCACTCTGTTCTGATGAGTCCACCACCGTCACAGCGGAACATCAGTGAGTATGTGTTACAGTGGCGTCCGTTAGCAACCAGGAAATGAGACCAGTGATGGCAAACATGAGAATGCTGCGTGGGGTCTGCGTGGCGTGCCAGCGGACACCGCGGAGTGAGTCCGCTGGCACGGCACTTGGTCTATATCCAACATCCAGGGAAACACAGCAGGAAATCCACCTCAAATCCACCTCACACTGACCGCTCCGGGAGGGTGTGCCTATTGTTCTATAGCTGTGTGCCAATACATCCAGACTTAGTGAAGTCAACAGGCCCCAGAAGAAAGCAATGGAAAAAGAGAAATCCCCAGCGAGGCGTTCTGGGGCAGCTAGACGGGTCTTCTCTGTGTTAGAGTTCTACTCCTACAGGGTGCACTTTGAGGGTTTGTGACTGCAGACCGTTTACATGCAGAAAAACCTTCATAACACAAGGGGACGGGTAAGAACCAGAAGAGCATGACATGGGACCTTTAACATACTGTAAATATAATGTATAGTCAAAGAGTGTAAGAAAGTAAAACAGTGTTTCTTGATCTGACTTTTGTGTTTCTAAATTGCCGACTGATCTGAACAGTAACTTAAAACAGAATCTCACCCCTGTGGGTCGAACAGCACATCTGTTAGTTATCCTCTTCATCAATCTCCAGCTGCATTCAGGGACAATAAGACAACTTCATATCTGCTTCCAATTAGATTGCTTTAATTATCAGGCATTTCACAGACTTCCAGGATTAACCTTTCGCCGTGCAGACATGAGAAAAGTGCAGCTGCTTTTTTACTCAAAATTCCTTCAACACAACCTGAGGCCTCGCTCTGAGGAGAACCAGGAGGAGGAAGAGGAGGAGGAAGAGGAGGAAACATCTGCTCTGATTGCCGACCTCTGCAGAGTCTTCAGGTGTTTCCCTTCAGACATGACACATCGAAATGCAAGACTTTGGGTACTTAAAAAGCCATTAAGATGTTTCAATGCGTGGTTCATCAGATGTTTTGAGTTTCTGTGCATGTAAATGGTCTGCAAAGGCTAACATCCCAACGTTCCTCTTTAATTGTTTAGAATAAAAGGAAGACCATAACAAATGCCATATCAACTGTATACATTTGGTCTGTTTAAGCGGAAATTGGCCGCTTCTAATCGAAATATCTAGACTTTTCATGAAGGGGCTGGCGATGTCATCGTAGGAAATGGAAAAGGAGCTTGCTTTTGGCTGTTTGATAGACAGAAACTACATCATACAAAAGCTCTACGGAAGTCAGATATTGCGATAACAAGCTCATTCATACAAAGTGGGAGAGAAGGCATCCTCTAGTTTGTGCTCACGGTAATAAAATAATGTTAAACAAAGAAATAGTAGCATGAACAGACGATAAAAAGCTAATTTTCGAAGCTAATCTGCCAAACAACAGCAGGTAGTATGTCGTCCAGATATTGTATAAAAAGTCACGGGAGCACTTTTTGGATACATAATGAAACGAGGGTCTCCCAAACGCCCTGCCAGCAATATCTTACCGGAAAAAAATGCAACACACAGCAGGTAAAGAGACAGATGCTGCCTTCGGGAGGTGGTGGAGACCAAAAACGGAGCTAAAAATAGGACACATATTGGCTTCAGGTGGACACAAAAATGTCTCCACTGTTGCTTTGTGGAAACAGGATGTGTAAATAAACATTTTATTTGTTATATTTACTTTTGTATAAAGGCTTCTATGCCCCTAAGTCACCTGAAAACCCATTCATGCTGTGCGAGATGTACTTGTAGTCGTGTCTTTCACATTGTTGCAAAAACCCGACAGATCTTAGTCTCTTTTACGCTTTCTTCTTCTTCTTCTTCTTCTTCTTCTTCTTCTTCTTCTTCTTCTTCTCTCACTTCTTCTCTCACTTCTTCTCTCACTTCTTCTCTCACTTCTTCTCTCACTTCTTCTTCTTCTTCTTCTTCTTCTTCTCTCACTTCTTCTCTCACTTCTTCTTCTTCTCCTTCTTCTTCTTCTTCTTCTTCTTCTTCTTCTTCTCTCACTTCTTCTCTCACTTCTTCTTCTTCTCTCACTTCTTCTTCTTCTTCTCTCACTTCTTCTTCTTCTTCTCTCACTTCTTCTTCTTCTCTCACTTCTTCTTCTTCTTCTCTCACTTCTTCTCTCACTTCTTCTCTCACTTCTTTGCAGACTCTGGGGTCCCGACCCAGTGCGGTACACCTCGACCCCCCGCCACCATTAGCTTGTAATGTCGCTGATAAGCTCATTCTCCCGCTGCACTCAATGGAGGCTGATCTGGATAAGAGGATCAGACTAATGCCCGAAATGTAAAATGTAAATGTTTTGTAAATACTTGAAAAGCCTTGTTGAGGCCCATCGACTCCCTTTGTGCACGCCAACATCTGCCCAAAGCGTCTCCACATCCACCTGCTTAGACCCCCCCCCCTGCGCCAGTTGGTGAATGGGGGAGTACAAATGGAGGAGGACTTTGACCGACCTGCATCCCCTTTCATCGCTGGTCTTTTTCAGCACCACATTCAGAGGCTTAAAGAGACCATTAAAAACATGTCTGATATTAAAACTGCTGCAAAAAATACACACTCAACAACATGGAAAGCCAAAAACTGTAAAAATATGCAGAATTGAGGTGTCACTTTTTGTTATGCTCAGAGCTGTGAGACAGCAGGAAAGTACAAGTTGAAAGATGTCCTCTTGATCAAATCTGAGAGTAGATACAACTCACTTTAATTAGATTGTTCCTAATTGATAACTTAAACTTAAAGACTGTTTTGAAGGTCTTGTACTGCGACTTGTGCAGAAAGAACATTTTAAATTAGACAAGTTTCATCCTTTTTGGTTGTTAAAAAGGGTCTTTTGTGCTTTTTGTGACTCCTTCCAGAACATTGTGACATCACTATGTAACACTCGCGCTTCTAGGCTAGCGCTCCAACACATTGTACGTGATAGGCTAATGGGCGGGACAACTCTGAGAGGTTGACCAATCACAACAAAGCCATCAGCAGGAGAGGACTCTTTAAAGTAGAGACACTACATACTGATATACACCTGAACATCAGCAGGAGAGGACTCTTTAAAGTAGAGACACTACATACTGATATACACCTGAACATCAGCAGGAGAGGACTCTTTAAAGTAGAGACTCTACATACTGATATCCACCTGAACATCAGCAGGAGAGGACTCTTTAAAGTAGAGACACTACATACTGATATACACCTGAACATCAGCAGGAGAGGACTCTTTAAAGTAGAGACACTACATACTGATATACACCTGAACATCAGCTGGAGAGGACTCTTTAAAGTAGAGACACTACATACTGATATACACCTGAACATCAGCAGGAGAGGACTCTTTAAAGTAGAGACACTACATACTGATATACACCTGAACATCAGCTGGAGAGGACTCTTTAAAGTAGAGACACTACATACTGATATACACCTGAACATCAGCAGGAGAGGACTCTTTAAAGTAGAGACACTACATACTGATATACACCTGAACATCAGCTGGAGAGGACTCTTTAAAGTAGAGACACTACATACTGATATACACCTATATACACAGGTTTCTTACATTTTGTAATTGAAAAAGTATCTGCTCTTAGGCTAGCCCTCAATAGTGCTACCCCAGATTCTGCTCCTTTTCTGTGCCCTGCTGTCCTCGACCACTTTGAGCCTGTATCCCTCACTTCTCTCTCGGATGTTGTCAAGCACCTGCGGCCGACAAACTGCACCTCAGACAGCATTCCCTCTCGCCTTCTCAGAGATGTTTTTGATTCAGTTGGAGCAAGTATTTTATTAGTCATAAACACCTCTCTTAGCTCAGGTTGCGTCCCAGCTGCCTTCAAACATGCTGTGGTCAAGCCACTGCTAAAAAAGAAAAATCTCGACCCTTCAATTCCCGCAAAGTTTAGGCCCATCTCCCAGCTACCTTTTTTATCCAAAGCCCTGGAGCGAGTAGTCTACGCCCAGCTGCAGTCTTTTTTAATCTCACATGGAATCCATGAAAAGTTTCCGTCTGGCTTCAAACCAATGCACAGCACTGAAACAGCCCTTTTAAGAGTTTTTAACGATCTGCTCCTAGCCGCCGACTCAGGTAGCACGGCTGTCCTGGTGCTATTAGACCTAACAGCTGCCTTCGACACAGTGGACCATAGCATCCTGTTGTCATGGCTTGAACAGTCTACTGGCATCACAGGCTCTGCCCTTGCGTGGTTCAGGTCCTACCTGACAGACCGCAGTTTTTCAGTGCAGCTAGGTGCCTTCTCCTCTGCAAAGGCCCCTCTTACTTGTGGGGTTCCCCAAGGCTCTATCCTGGGCCCCATCCTCTTTTTATTGTATATACTGCCCCTAGGTTCAATCCTCAGAAAACGTAACATTCCCTTCCACTGCTACGCTGACGATGTTAAGATGTATCTGCCTCTCAAAGGAAATGACAAACACTCACTACAGCAGTTGATGGATTGCCTGACAGAAATGAAGTCCTGGCTGAGCAGACATTTTCTTAACCTCAACGAGAGCAAGACTGAGGTCATCTTTTTTGGACCCCAACCTCCAGCCTCTTCTGTTGACATTCTGGGTCCTCTTAAAACAAACATCCTCCCCTCGGTCATGAATCTTGGAGTGACTTTTACTAATACTTTTAAATTCGACAAGCAGGTCAGCAGCGTAGTGAAATCCTGCTTTTTTAAATTAAGAGTATTGGCCAAAACCAAGTCTTTTTTATCTTTCAAAGACCTGGAGAGAGTTATCAACGCCTTTGTGACCTCGAGACTCGATTATTGCAACGCTCTATACGTGGGTATGGACCAGGCCTCAATTAAACGCCTGCAGCTGGTGCAGAACGCAGCGGCACGTCTCCTCACTGGCCACAAAAAGCGTGACCACATCACCCCACTTCTGGCATCATTGCACTGGCTTCCAATTCAGTTCCGAATTGATTTTAAAATCCTTTTATTTGTTTTCAAAGCCTTAAATGGGCTGGCTCCGGCCTATATAGCTGAACTCCTCCAGCGCTACACCCCAGCCAGAGCCTTAAGGTCTGCTGACCAGCTGCTGCTGGTAGTGCCTAAAACCAGGCTAAAAACCTGAGGGCACCGAGCCTTCGCAGCAGCTGGCCCCAGGCTCTGGAACACTCTGCCCCTCCAGGTGAGGTCGGCCCAGACCCTAGAGGTTTTTAAATCAAAACTAAAAACTCACTTCTTCACCCTGACCTTCTAATCATAGCAGAGCACGACTCATGTCACTTCCCTGTGTTTGATTTTTATATTTGCTGTTGTAATTTATTGTCTTCTGTTTACATCGGTAGTAATGTGTTATTTATTATCTGCATGTGCAGCACTTTGGCTCGACCGAAAATCGTTTTTAAATGTGCTATAAAAATAAAATTTGATTTGATTTGATTTGACACCTGAAGAAGAGCAGGAGAGGACTCTTTAAAGTAGAGACACTACATACTGATATACACCTGAACATCAGCAGGAGAGGACTCTTTAAAGTAGAGACACTACATACTGATATACACCTGAACATCAGCAGGAGAGGACTCTTTAAAGTAGAGACACTACATACTGATATACACCTGAACATCAGCAGGAGAGGACTCTTTAAAGTAGAGACTCTACATACTGATATCCACCTGAACATCAGCAGGAGAGGACTCTTTAAAGTAGAGACACTACATACTGATATACACCTGAACATCAGCAGGAGAGGACTCTTTAAAGTAGAGGACATCACATACTGATATACACCTGAACATCAGCAGGAGAGGACTCTTTAAAGTAGAGACACTACATACTGATATACACCTGAACATCAGCAGGAGAGGACTCTTTAAAGTAGAGACATCACATACTGATATACACCTGAACATCAGCAGGAGAGGACTCTTTAAAGTAGAGACACTACATACTGATATACACCTGGACATCAGCAGGAGAGGACTCTTTAAAGTAGAGCCACTACATACTGATATACACCTGAACATCAGCAGGAGAGGACTCTTTAAAGTAGAGCCACTACATACTGATATACACCTGAACATCAGCAGGAGAGGACTCTTTAAAGTAGAGACACTACATACTGATATACACCTGAACATCAGCAGGAGAGGACTCTTTAAAGTAGAGACACTACATACTGATATACACCTGCACATCAGCAGGAGAGGACTCTTTAAAGTAGAGACACTACATACTGATATACACCTGAACATCAGCAGGAGAGGACTCTTTAAAGTAGAGACACTACATACTGATATACACCTGAACATCAGCAGGAGAGGACTCTTTAAAGTAGAGACATCACATACTGATATACACCTGAACATCAGCAGGAGAGGACTCTTTAAAGTAGAGACACTACATACTGATATACACCTGGACATCAGCAGGAGAGGACTCTTTAAAGTAGAGCCACTACATACTGATATACACCTGAACATCAGCAGGAGAGGACTCTTTAAAGTAGAGCCACTACATACTGATATACACCTGAACATCAGCAGGAGAGGACTCTTTAAAGTAGAGACACTACATACTGATATACACCTGAACATGAGCAGGAGAGGACTCTTTAAAGTAGAGACACTACATACTGATATACACCTGAACATCAGCAGGAGAGGACTCTTTAAAGTAGAGACACTACACACTGATATACACCTGAACATCAGCAGGAGAGGACTCTTTAAAGTAGAGACACTACATACTGATATACACCTGAACATCAGCAGGAGAGGACTCTTTAAAGTAGAGACACTACATACTGATATACACCTGAACATCAGCAGGAGAGGACTCTTTAAAGTAGAGACACTACATACTGATATACACCTGAACATCAGCAGGAGAGGACTCTTTAAAGTAGAGACACTACATACTGATATACACCTGAACATCAGCAGGAGAGGACTCTTTAAAGTAGAGACAACTACATACTGAGATACACCTGAACATGAGCAGGAGAGGACTCTTTAAAGTAGAGACACTACATACTGAGATACACCTGAACATGAGCAGGAGAGGACTCTTTAAAGTAGAGACACTACATACTGATATACACCTGAACATGAGCAGGAGAGGACTCTTTAAGACTTTTTTAAAGTCTTGTAAGGCTGCTTGTGCCTAAAAAACATCTAAGATTAGCACCTTTTGCCTTTTTGTTAAATAAAAAAGTGTTCTTTATGCCGAAATACATATTATTCAACTAATACATCTCAAAGGATCAGACTAATGCCTGGAATGTAAAAGGTCCCGTTTCTACATGAAAAGCCTTGTTGAGGCCCCTTGAATCCCTTCGTGCCCCCCAAACATCTGCCTATAAAGCGTTCTCACATTCACCTGCTTAGATCTCCCTCAGTTACTGAATTGGGGGGAGAATTGACCCTTTATTTCATTTTCTTTTTTTACAGAAGAGGACCCCCCCCCCTTTCATCGCTGGCCTTTTTTTCTGCGTCACATTTCGGGGGCGATGCATTCAGAGGTTTCAAGAGACCATCGAACATGCAGGAATCGAAGAGGGGACCACACACTCGGAGGACAAATCAAATGGCTCTCCACCAGCTACTCTACAGGGGCTCCACTTATTCTCCCCCACCACCCCTCACCAAACTCCCCTCTTTTTTGTGGGCCACCCGGATCTGACCCGTCATCCATTACAGTGGTGTTGGGCAACGATGAGGAGGAAGGGGGGAGGGTGATGATGAAGAGGAAGGGGGAGGGTGACGAAGGTGGCAGATCACCAGGCGGACACCAGCAGAGACAAGATGGTTGGCTCACATAAAAAAAAAGAAAAAAAACACCCCTCATCCCTCAACCGCCCTGAAACAAGAGGAGACAAATGAGGAGGGGGATTAAATAAAAGGGGTGAGGGGGGGGTAGACAGTAGCAGGATGAAGGCATGAGGCTCTGGAAAGGGGGGAAATGTGGGACAACAGGGCGAGGAAGATGTGAAGCGGGACAGAGGAGAAGAGAAATGGGAGATTAAGAGACGAGGATGGAAGATCAAAATGGAGTCGTAAAGAAAGATTGAAGAGGGAGAAACTCAGAAACTCTTAAAGCCACGAAGCCTAGAGATATATGGGCAGCAGAGGCGGCGCTAGGGGGGGGGCTACTTGGGCCCAAGCCCCGGATGTTTCACTTAAAAAAAAAAACATGACTAAAAATTATCCTAAGATGTAACGTTAACCCTTCATACCTCAGTCTACTTTGAAGACACTAAAATAACGTATTTGTATTTTGTTTTCGCGCGTGGAATTATACCGGCTCTCGTTTCAGTACACATAACAACAGAACTGACCCTCTGAATCAGACTCCGATTGGCTGTGACTGCATCCACTCAGAGTGTCCGATTCAGAAACGTGACTCTTACACTCTTTACGTCACAAACAAAGATGGTGGATGAGAATAGATCTATAAAACGATAAGCAATGCGCCAGAATCAAGGTGAGACTATCCGCATCCTTTAAAACTCTACGCACATTCGTTTCACCTTAATAAGTAAACGACTATTTGAGTGAGTTAAGGCATTAGCTTGCTTCATTAAAGGGTGTTAATGAGTGTTCTCCAGTGCCTTGTGTCCCCTTTAAGGTATTATTAAGGGTTAATGTTGCTCTCAAAGTGCACCAGATTGATGCTTTCAACTTCAATATTTAAAAAAAAAATCCCCCAACCCAACGACTCCTGGGCTAAGCCCCGCCACTGATGGGCAGTACGATTAAGTACTTTCTTGCTGATGTTCAGGTGTATATCAATATGTAGTGTCTCTACTTTAAAGAGTCCTCTCCTGCTGATGTTCAGGTGTATATCAATATGTAGTGTCTCTACTTTAAAGAGTCCTCTCCTGCTGATGTTCAGGTGTATATCAGTGTGTAGTGTCTCTACTTTAAAGAGTCCTCTCCTGCTGATGTTCAGGTGTATATCAGTATGTAGTGTCTCTACTTTAAAGAGTCCTCTCCTGCTGATGTTCAGGTGTATATCAGTATGTAGTGCCTCTACTTTAAAGAGTCCTCTCCTGATGATGTTCAGGTGTATATCAGTGTGTAGTGTCTCTACTTTAAAGAGTCCTCTCCTGCTGATGTTCAGGTGTATATCAATATGTAGTGTCTCTACTTTAAAGAGTCCTCTCCTGCTGATGTTCAGGTGTATATCAGTATGTAGAGTCTCTACTTTAAAGAGTCCTCTCCTGCTGATGTTCAGGTGTATATCAGTATGTAGTGTCTCTACTTTAAAGAGTCCTCTCCTGATGATGTTCAGGTGTATATCAGTATGTAGTGTCTCTACTTTAAAGAGTCCTCTCCTGCTGATGTTCAGGTGTATATCAGTATGTAGTGTCTCTACTTTAAAGAGTCCTCTCCTGCTGATGTTCAGGTGTATATCAGTATGTAGTGTCTCTACTTTAAAGAGTCCTCTCCTGCTGATGTTCAGGTGTATATCAGTATGTAGTGTCTCTACTTTAAAGAGTCCTCTCCTGCTGATGTCCAGGTGTATATCAGTATGTAGTGTCTCTACTTTAAAGAGTCCTCTCCTGCTGATGTCCAGGTGTATATCAGTATGTAGTGTCTCTACTTTAAAGAGTCCTCTCCTGCTGATGTCCAGGTGTATATCAGTATGTAGTGTCTCTACATCTCTACATGTCTCCATGCTTTAATGTTCAAAAAGCTCTTTCTTGTTCTCATCCTGCCTGTGCTGCAGCACCTCTGTTCACCCTCTGTCTGAAACCAGAGCCCAGTCCTGCTCTGATTTCAGAATATATATATATATATATTTAAGCAATAGCTCACGACAGGCCGTGGTATATGCTCATTATATCACAGCTAAGGGGCGTGGTTCGAAGCAGAGGGTCGACAACCCCCCTTGATGTCTATGTCTGGACCGCTGCGTAAAAAGGAGGGTTTTCTGCCCCGTTACTTCTCCGCTGTTTTCTTGTCCCAGTAACTGCAGGCAGTTTTTGTCAGAGGCGGAGGGATACTGACTTGTTGTAAAAAGTAACTACAATTCTACCTATATCACGGCTAAGAACCAATCAGATTGCTTGATTTGACTTGTCCGTTTTATAAACTATATATGTTTTTCTCAAACACACACACACACACACACACACACACACACACACACACACACACACACACACACACACACACACACACACACACACACACACACACACACACACACAACACACACACACACACACACACACACACACACACACACACACACACACACACACACACACACACACACACACACACACCACACACACACACACACACACACACACACACACACACACACACACACACACACACACACACACACACACACCACACACACACACACACACACACACACACACACACACACACACACACACACACACACACACACACACACACACACACACAATCTGTGACCAAATGCCTCGTTAGGGCGGGTGTTGTTTTTTTACAGTGTGTGAGGAATGGAGGCTTGGGAAAAGTGATGGGGCAAACAAAGTGAGGTTCGGGGGGGAATGGGGGGTGGGGGTATTAACGAAGACTAATGAAGGCAGGAGTGCTGCTTAACCTGCACTCCATCGCTCTGTGAGGCCTCCAACCTTGTAGTGTGTGTGTGTGTGTGTGCCCCTCCTCACACTGCGCTCTCACACTTCTTCTCCTCGCCATCGTTTGTCGCCGGCACTGGGACAAATCACATTGGCCATCGTGCGTCACGCTTAAATGCTTCCCCCCCTTTTTTTTTTTAAATCACCCCTCACCCTCTTCTATTCTCTGTCCCCCTCAGCCCCTCCCTCTCTCTCCTCAATCTGCCCTCTTACACCTCCCTTCTTGCTGTAGTTGCCCCCTCTCCCACTGTTACTAAACAAATCTCCCGTCTGACAGCATAATTCGGCCGGAGGAAGGCGGCGAGGGACCGCAGCGCCTCCTCAGCTGACCTCTGCCGGGGACCTCCGCCCGATGTTTCCCCACGTAACCCCGGACCCCCTTTTCAGAGAGAAAGAGAGGCGACTCCGGAGGATTCAAACCGGTGGCCCCTGTGTATGCCTGAGTGAATGCAGTTGAGCCTAATTCCCACTAATCTGGTCATCAAATACCCCCACGACTGGAAATCTGCTTCTCTTTTTGTGTGTGTGTGTGTGTGTGTGTGTGTGTGTGTGTGTGTGTGTGTGTGTGTGTGTGTGTGTGTGTGTGTGTGTGTGTGCCCCCTCTATTAAGACTATCAGTGGGGCAGCGAGTCCAGAGAGATGGAGGGATAAAAACGACAGAGAAGGTTATAAGAAACACTAAGGCTGCACTACAAAAACTTGAAATCTTGCCAAGTATAGAATATGTCAGAATATGTCTCGACATAAAAACTTCAGAAGCGACTGCACTGAGATATCGGGTCTTGTTTTTAGACAATGGCTCATCTTGTTAAGTCAAAAAATCTTATTTTGAGTCGTATCTGGGAGGCGTGTGGCGCAGTGGTCTAGTGCGTTGGTGTTCGGATCAGGGGGTCACAGGTTCAAACCCCCCTGCATGTCGTTGTGTCCCTGAGACACTTCAGCCCACAGTACTGAGTATGTAAGTCGCTTTGGATAAAAGCGTCTAACAAGTAACATGTAATGAATCTCAAAATGAAACATTTTTTTTTTTTACATATTTACTAGAAAATCAACATCAGAAAAGTTTCGCGGCTTATATTGTAACACAACATTTCCTGATTCTGGTCAAATATAGTTCAAAATAAGTTCCCGCTAATTACAAGATCTGATTTATCTAAATATCCCGTCTTATTTCAAGAAATCTTACCAAGCACATGTTCACTTGTTCTCCTGGCAGATCTGTGAACTTATTTCAAGTGAAAACAGCTTGTTTTCATTATTGTTTAACTTGTTCCCGTGTGTACGATTTGGGGAAAGAAAAGAAGAAATCGGGCTTGTATTGACTTGCGTTTGAATTGTGATATTATGAGCAATATTAGATAGATTGATCATTTTTTAAACATTAGTCAAGCCCATCTACTTCCGGTCCATGGGACCTTATTTCGGAAAAATAATGTATTGAAGTCAATGGAGAGAGAAAACTTATCTTTCTATCCCGTTTGAATTGTGCCACGAATTACAGATATGATGTTTGTCAATCTTAAAAAATCATTTCCACGTCAAAAAGTCACAGTTTGTCGTAAAACTGTTATAATAATAATAATAATAATAATAATAATAATAATAATAATATAAGACTATGTAAAATACGCAACTAGAAAGACTACAAATCCCAGAGTCGCGTAAGTGATGTCACAATCGTTTTCCTCCACTAAGAGATAGCTAAGATCAGCGCCATATAGATATACTCTATCTATATGGCGCTGGCTAAGATAAGATAACTTTAACAAGATGCCTGTGTGCTTTGAACCAGGTTGTTATCATACCAGCAATGGGTCTTGCTCGTTATTTCGCTTCCCGTCTGATGAAAGGACCAGGAGTGGCTGGATCAAGTTAGCTACCTAGCTAGTAGCTAGCACGTTAGTTAGCATTACAGCCTTGTCATTTTTATTAGCCTTAATATGAAGTGACATCAAGTAACCCAAAATGTTAAACAGTAAGAGTAGTAGTCATATTTCGTGAACCCTTTGAAGAGTACTGTCACCGGTGTGATCATTCTATAATACACCATTTAAGCCGGGGGAGAAATGCTAACGCTACATTAGCATCGGTGATCTTTTGTACTTCATGCTATCTGCACAAATGGTTGACATTAAACATTAAAAAGACCAGGCAGTTCAGAGAGAATCGAAGGAAGGCAGGCAGCTTTGCATGACATTCTTCTGGACGTGTTTCCTTGTGGTGATAGTGAGGGAAGTTAATCCTTTTGTTGACAAGACAGTAGTGACGGCCATCTTGGTGACGTGTGTTGTTGTGAGAGTCTGCGAGACCAGAGATGTAGTTCATTGAGCGTTTCACACCATTTCTTTGACTTGCAAAATTATCTTTTAAATTGACAAACATCATATGTGTAATTCGTTGCACAATTCAAACGGGATCGAAAGATAATCTTTCTCTCTCCATTGACTTCAATACATACTTTTTTCGAAATAAGGTCCCATGGAGGAAGGGGAGGGACTTCGCCACTCTGTCCTATTGTTCGGGTCAAATCCGACATATTTACGACTTCATCAACAATCGTAAATATTGTGTTTTACATTTGATTGCCTCAAGGCCTCAGGATATCCTCCACAGTACGCATCTGAACATCAAATTGCCGATCCCCACTTTCATTTAATTTTGTGTGGTTTAATCAACATTCTAACACCTATGATATTCCCATTCAAAATGACCACCATAAGACATGAATGGGTAACCCTAGATCAGAGGTACTACATTTGACCAAGGGCCACAATTAATCCAAGAGGCACTTTCGGGGGCCAGCGATTTTTATATATATAGAAGTTGTTGACCGGGGGGAAGTGGAACACGCTCAGGTACTGTCAACTCGCCGGACCCTCGCAGCGGGGCTGCTGCGGAGCCCATAAAGCAGACTCTAACGAAGGATCACTTCTTCTTCAGGGCAGGGAAGGCTACGCAGCACGCAGGCTACTGCAGTCAGCTGCTGCCTCTCTGTTGAACTCCGGTACTGCACATTACACACGAGACGTTGTAAACAAATAAACGAGTGGGGGGCGAACGCACTAGCCACTCCGCCAACGCCACAGTCACCACCCGGATGAGAATGTCTGGCGGGCCGGATGTGACCGGCGGGCCGCCAGTTGATGGTCACTGCCCTAGATGATGTCCCTCCATCAGTTAATAAAATAAGAAGTGATTTATTGATCCCAATTCGGGAAATGTTTGAGTTGCAGCAGCATAAAAAACAACAACACAAGGCATTGCATATACGTAGAAATAAACAATACTAGAATGTAAACATCTCAAAATAGAATTAAAGCAGCATTGCAAAGCAGAACATATCCAGTAGGCCGTGAAGATAAAACATCTATAAACTCTGACAATAAAACACTATTGAAGGGCTTTAGACATCATATTGGAAAACATTTCAATATCCGTTCTTGGGGTACTCATTGCGGTGTTTCATGTAAACCAGTAGTCAGACACATTGAGTTAATGTAAGAGCAGTAAAACACACCGGTGAAAGCAAAGGGGGGGACACTTTGCATCACTGAAAGTAAGCACTACTGTCTTTGTTCAGTTAGAGACACTTCAAATCCAAGGGCATGTGCCAGAGTATTTGCACAAGACTTAACACCTGCCCCTGTATAGTGTTTAGGGGGTGTTAATTATGGCAATAACAAGCAAGATGCCTCCAATTAGGATCAGGTTATTCAGCGCAGCAGATTTCAAATTATGAAGTACCGTACTTTTCGGACTATAAACCGCGACTTTCCCCCCCATTTTTTGTGTACCGCTAACGGCCACTAGGGAACCTCCTACATCTATGGATTTCACAGGTAGAATTAACCACCTTTAACACTACGGGCTCTAGGACCGGTCCGAGCCCGCCACCTTTAAGCGGCGGGCTCCAGCAGGAAAAGCTGGAGGCCGGAAAAGAGTGAGACAGGTAGCGCGCCAAAGTAAAAGTGGAACCGAGAGACAGAACGAGAGCAAGACAGACGGACAATTTAGCTGCTGCGGCTTACATGCAGGTGCGCTTTATAGTCCGGAAAGTACGGTAATAATCAAATTGAGTTTCGGATGCTTAAAGCCGTCGTCCGCTCTCAAAGCAATGCATTGTAATTCAGTATATCTCAATTGTATGAGATACAGGATGTATTCAAAATAACTGAACCAGTACAAACGGCGACACCGTTTGCAAAGGTTGGAGGATGGGATGGGTGGGTCCAAACACACCGGGCTTTACCCGAAGCCAAAACACATCGCATCTCAAACCTAACCAAGTACTTTTGTTGATTGAATCCAATCGAGGCGTTTCCTGTAAAGCCGGAAGGTTATTGGGAAAATACAGCCGGCACAGCTACTGGAAACTGACAGGTGTTCCTACACACATGGCTAAAACACTCTTTAGTGTCCCCTGGTCTCCCAGCTGTGTGCGTCGTTCTATAGCGTCCCCTGGTCTCCAAGCTGTGTGCGTCACTTTTTAGTGTCCCCTGGTCTCCCAGCTGTGAGCGTCACTCTTTAGTGTCCCCTGGTCACCCAGCTGTGTGCGTCACTCTTTAGTGTCCCCTTGTCTCCCAGCTGTGAGCGTCACTCTTTAGTGTCCCCTGGTCTCCCAGCTGTGTGCGTCGCTCTTTAGTGTCCCCTGGTCTCCCAGCTGTGAGCGTCACTCTTTAGTGTCCCCTTGTCTCCCAGCTGTGAGCGTCACTCTTTAGTGTCCCCTGGTCACCCAGCTGTGTGCGTCACTCTTTAGTGTCCCCTGGTCTCCCAGCTGTGTGCGTCAATCTTTAGTATCCCCTGGTCTCCCAGCTGTGTGCGTCGCTCTTTAGTGTCCCCTGGTCTCCCAGCTGTGTGCGTCGCTCTTTAGTGTCCCCTGGTCTCCAAGCTGTGTGCGTCACTTTTTAGTGTCCCCTGGTCTCCCAGCTGTGTGCGTCGCTCTTTAGTGTTCCCTGGTCTCCCAGCTGTGTGTGTCGCTCTTTAGTGTCCCCTGGTCTCCCAGCTGTGAGCGTCACTCTTTAGTGTCCCCTGGTCTCCCAGCTGTGTGCGTCGCTCTTTAGTGTCCCCTGGTTTCCCAGCTGTGTGCGTCGCTCTATAGCGTCCCCTGGTCTCCAAGCTATGTGCGTCGCTCTTTAGTGTCCCCTAGTCTCCCAGCTGTGTGCGTCACTCTTTAGTGTCCCCTGGTCTCCCAGCTGTGTGCGTCACTCTTTAGTGTCCCCTCGTCTCCGTTGTGTTTGAGCTTCTTGCAGCGTTTTGTATTTGCAGCGTTTGGTCCCCTCTTCTTCATGTCTCTTCTACATCAACATGTGTCCCCTCTTCTTCATGTCTCTTCTACATCAACATGTGTCCCCTCTTCTCCATGTCTCTTCTACATCAACATGTGTCCCCTCTTCTCCGTGTCTCTTCTACATCAACATGTGTCCCCTCTTCTTCGTGTCTCTTCTACATCAACATGTGTCCCCTCTTCTCCATGTCTCTTCTACATCAACATGTGTCCCCTCTTCTCCGTGTCTCTTCTACATCAACATGTGTCCCCTCTTCTTCATGTCTCTTCTACATCAACATGTGTCCCCTCTTCTCCATGTCTCTTCTACATCAACATGTGTCCCCTCTTCTTCATGTCTCTTCTACATCAACATGTGTCCCCTCTTCTCCATGTCTCTTCTACATCAACATGTGTCCCCTCTTCTCCGTGTCTCTTCTACATCAACATGTGTCCCCTCTTCTTCATGTCTCTTCTACATCAACATGTGTCCCCTCTTCTTCATGTCTCTTCTACATCAACATGTGTCCCCTCTTCTTCATGTCTCTTCTACATCAACATGTGTCCCCTCTTCTTCATGTCTCTTCTACATCAACATGTGTCCCTTCATCTCCATGTCTCTTCCAAATCAACATGTGTCCCCTCTTCTTCATGTCTCTTCTACATCAACATGTGTCCCTTCATCTCCATGTCTCTTCTACATCAACATGTGTCCCCTCTTCTTCATGTCTCTTCTACATCAACATGTGTCCCCTCTGTGGAAAGAGACTCTGAAAGTTTCAGGAACAAAGATTTTCTCTCTTTTTGATCCATTTCTATAAAAACCTGTCTGAAAATGAGCTGATCAGATTTTGGCCACTTTATGATGTCATAACGATGTTTTGTCTTGTGTAACCATTAGCCAATCAGCAACAAGGTAACCCCCCCCCCCCCTTATCACCTGAACCTCCTCCTAGAGCTCCATTGAGTTCTTTGTAACCAAATGTCTCTCAGAGGGGCGTGGGGAGGGGCTCCTTACTTTCATCTAAAGTAACAGGCAGAGAATCAGCACTTTGGAAACAGGGCTGAAACAGAGGGGATTATGGGTAATGCTTCAATGATCCGTTTGGTGTTTCAGCCAATCAGAGACAGGCTCTGTATATATCTGAGACCTGTGATATATTGATGAGAAACAGTATGATAGGGGACCTTTAAAGGCTAGCCGACACTCTCTGTCACAGCCTTGATTTTACCTTCCTTTTCCAAAATGGGCTTTCAGACAAACTGGGAAAATGAGTAGATTACAAAAAGACTGACATTTTTCCGGTCTGCGGTTGGCATGCTGGTGTCTGTGGTGGTGGGCATCACATGGATCCCCCCCCCCCCCCCCCCTCTGCATGAGTTTGACTGACAGCCTGCTGACTGTGACGGCCATCTGTCAGCAGACTCTGTTAGACAACAAGGGCACGGCTGGCACTGCCCATTCACAAATATCTTTAGGGAGGACAGATGGTGCTGAGATTTCTCCTCATGTGTCTTTTCCGTCCTCCGTCCAATATATGGCACCTGCTTCATTTTTAAGAAGCCCCAAAAGGGAGGAGGCCTTCTGCAGGTACCGAACCGTCCACATCCCGGCACAAAAGCCTTCACAATCCTGAAAACAGGCTGCGACCAGATTCGTTTACCCCCTAATCTTTGTTTCACCCCCCGAAAAGATTCAACCAAGCAGATCAGTGTCTTTCTGGCACGCAGCGACTGCACCGGAGGATCAGGAGCTGGAAACCCCTTCCTGTGTTCAGGCTTATGGAGACAAATCCCGATTCATCTGCCCTGGCTTCCTAAGGCTTTTGGACCCCGAAGGACGCACCGGTGGGTCCCTGAATACAAACCCAAGCAAATGGAGAAACATTCTACTTGACGTGTTGGAGTTCAAAAAGATACCAATAATGTCAGGGTGGGTTTAAGGAGAGGTGTGTTCAGAATGCACAACATCGAGAGTATCTTTGTTGTTAAAAATACAGAAAAATGCATCCTGGGTTTGAGTGTTTGAAGCATGAAGGGTTTGAGTATGACATGTATCATGTATTGCGGAGACCAAAACTAAAAACAGCTATTTCACCAAATCAAACGACTGCAAAACACATGGCTGACAACTGCCGTTTCCCCCAGGGGTGTCAAACTCAAGGCCCGGGGGCCACATTCGGCCCGCGACTTCATTTTATGTGGCCCCACAAGAGCTTGCAAAGAATATAATATGTTTATTATACGGTTAGATGCTACAGAAGCACGTTGCCCATAAACTACATGTCCCACAATGCATCTCAAATTTGACTTTTTTCTCAGAATTTGCCTTTTTTTCTTCAAAATATGCATTTTTTCATAGAATCCCTTTTTCTCAGAATTAGATTTTTATTTCAAAATGTCACTTCTATTTATTTTTTCTCCAGAATTTGGCTTTTCTTTTTAAATCATTTTGGGACATACGCACTGAAAAGACTTGCAATTATTTGCCCTAGACTTCTGCTTTCAGACGTAGTTAATTATGAAGTTATTACCCTATCCGATGATAATCCAATGCAGAGGCAATGATGTAATATAATACATTATTTTATGATATATTTATATATGTATATTTAAAAATGTATATAGTCTTAAAGTTACAACCGGCCCTTTGAGTGCAACCATAATGCTGATGTGGCCCACGATGAAATTGAGTTTGACACCCCTGCCCTATAACAATGAACTTAAACGTCTAGTAGAAACATGGACAAGATGCCTTTAAGGTGCTCAGAAAAAAAGGATATTATAACATTTAAAATACCATCACTGGCCAGACTCCATTGGCTGTTGAGTACCATGAAGCAGAAAACGACCAAAATGGAGCTAGTGGCGAGAATCATCCGGTACTCTGATTAACGCCCCTTAATCTCAATACTCACTGAAATAGTCTTTAACATGCAAGCTGTGGATTTGTGGTTGAATTCTTGCACATTCAGGTGCTAAAATCCACTTACGCGACTAATTGATAAAGTCAATTAGCAGTGTTAACAAGTCCCTAATTAGCTTAGCTCTGCCCCATTAACTTCACCGAAGAAATGATGTGTCAGCAGGATTACAGAAAACACTTCTTGTCAGAGTTTCACAACATTTGGTGAAATGGTGAAGCAAGAGCTAAGAGAGAAGCCTTTACGATTTGGAGCAGATCCAAATAATAATGGCAGATATACGAGGTGTGTTTCCCTTTCGCTAACAGTGCAAGATGGGGCATTCGTGCTGCATTCAAGTGGTGTCGGAATAAGCGGAAAAATGGCTTTTGGACGGGCAGAATAATGATGCCAAAGTGATCGATCTCTCCTATATCATTACTCATATTGAAAGTGCACAGTCAGTCATTGAAATCAGTCAGTCATTGAAATCACATTTGTATTTGAGTACATCAGACTATTTCTGATTTAAATAAAGATTTGTTCTCTTTTATCGTCAATCTTATCACAATGTTAGTTAGAAATAATCTCAATTAGAGGTTTCTGATTAATTGTTCAGCACTGAATCAGACTTTTATTCATATCACACCATTTCTGATTTGAATAAGGATTTTGCCAATTTCAGACTGCTTTGTTAAGTAAAAGTTATTGTACGATTGCTTGTGTGGCTTTATTTGTCAACTTAAATATGTTTTTGTTAAATATCTTAAAGTATAATGTTACAAATACGTGTAATTTCAGCCGTGGTGCTGAAACACATTGGTCATATTTGCCCAGAGAGAAAACATGGCCACTTCTAGCATTTCCTCACAACATCTCAGAAACAAAACAGTATTTAAAGTATCTAAAAACCAAGCAGGATGTTTCTCAACATGTCATTTAAAAAAAAAAAAAAATACCTCCCTTCTGTTGTGCTAACCGCAGGTCGGAGCACTCAGAAACAGACACCAATCAACCCTGAAGCCAATCGACTTTAACAGCAGACACGCAGGTCTCCAAACACCGAGACATTGCAACATATCTCCTCCTGAGAGAAACCTCAGAGTTTACACCACAATAAGTCCACCTCAAAAACACCCTCTCTCTCCTACACACCATAAAAGTCTTACAAAATGCATGTTGTGTGCAGGGATGGGATGGTATCTGTTCCTGTGCAGCGTTATGGGATTACTGCTGTTGTTGTTGCCATATATGGAGCCCCTGACACCCCTTAATAAGCCAGTCAGACTACCGTGTCCAAACTTCTCTTTTCATGCTTGACAGCTCCGGTTGGCAGCTGATATGTGACGCCCTGCGCCTCGGAGAACGTTTTAATCTGCGGTGCCACAGCACAGACAATGATTACCCACAAAAAAAACACTTCAGAAACACGAGAAAATATATCTTTGCTTTGTTGAAAAAACACATTTGGACTCGTATTTTTTTTAGCGTATTCAAAAAGATGCACAACGCGTTACGCATGACTGAGAATTCCAATTCTAACAAAACACTGCATGGTTACTTTCCCGTGCTGCTTTGGACAAGGCACACCTGCGCAATCACCTCAAAGTTGATGCAGGAAGTTAAAAAAAACCTCTATTTGTTGATCAAAATCGAAACATAGAGGAGGTTTGAGGCTTTTGTCATGTGAGGGTAACCTTACCTTGTTGTGAGAAGAGGATGAAGAAGAGGAGTGCAGCCAGGAGCAGAACGCAGCCTGGAGTCTCCATGTTGGGTTAAAAAGCTCGCAGTGGATAATGCGTAATGTGTGGGGAGCAGGTCCCGGTTTGCCCTCACTGCTCCATGCCGCTCCTCGGTGTGTCCGTGTGTGAAGTACAGATCCCGGGTCCCGGTGCTCCGCCGCGTCCGCTCCTCTCCACACCGACTGACTGACTGAGGACCCGCCGTCTGACTGACGCTGTGTCACGCCCACAACGCGCAGACACACCGGCCTCACCTCCTCCACAGCAGCCCCTGGGACTGACGTTAAGATATTAATATTAAGTAAAAAATTAAGTAAAATAATTACGTGTTTTTATTGTGTTTTCCAAGAGTCATTTTGTCATACTTCTTTTATTCTATGTTGCATTTTATTGTATTTTTTTGCACAATAAATATATATTTTAGTAACATGTTAACAAAACAAACTGGCATTTATGCATTGTGGTGTACATTTTTTTTATCATCTATTTTATTTCATGTAGGCATTTGTTAACATTTTATGATTTTAGTGTCAGCGTCAGTGGCAGTGTACGGTTATTGAAACGTTAAGGGGAAATAATTAAGACATTAGGGTCGAAAAGACATCGGCAGCGTTTGAATACAAACAGAAGGGGAAAATATCCAGGAAAAAAGATGAAGACAGAGGGAAATAAAAAGGAAACATTTTGAGAATTAAAAAGGGGAGAGAAAGTCCCTCTGGATGGAACTGGGATTCAAGCCTTTGCACACACACCATTATAACACACGCGCATGAAACCACGTTCATCACGTGCTCCTCTTTTCTGTGTGTCATCGTGAAAGCCACGGTCACTTCTGATCCATTCGTCCTCTCGATAGACATGTTCCTGAAGTGTAACTTCCTCTTCCGAGTCTCTCCCTGGAAGTCAGAGACGTCAAACGGCGTTTCCTGCGAGACCGCAGACAGCAGGGAGTCCTTAACACAAGGCGAGGAGTAATTGAGTGAAACGGCTGAGAGGGGTGTCTTTTCTGTCTCTGAGTGTGTGTGTGGTGAAGGTCACAGGGCGGCGACCTCTGACCCCTGAGAAACACTTCCACCTCGCTCTGAAAACACGCAACAAAACATCCGCAGTGACCCAGAAATCACAACTCACTCTGGGAATGTGGAGCAAGTGTGTGTGTGTGTGTGTGTGTGTGTGTGTGTGCGTGTGTGTTTGTGTGTGTGTTAGTGTGTGTGTGTGTGTGTGTGTGTGTGTGTGTGTGGGGGGAATAATTAATTTTGGGGTGAAGACTTGGTTAAGGTTAGGATAAGTCTCCAGGAAATGCATGAAAGTCAATGTAATGTCCCCTGAAGTAATGTGTGTGTGTGTGTGTGTGTGTGTGTGCGTGTGTGTGCGTGTGTGTTTGTGTGTGTGTTAGTGTGTGTGTGTGTGTGTGTTAGCCTGTTTTTGTGTGTGAGTGTGTGTTCGTCTGTGTGTGTGTGTGTTTGTGTGTGTGTGTTGTGTGTGTGTGTGTGTCTGTTTGTGTGTTTGTTTGTTTGTGTGTGTGTTTGTGTTTGTATGTGAGTCTGTGTTTGTGCGTGTGTGTGTTAGTCTGTGTTTGTGTGTTTAGTGTGTGTGTGTGTGTGTGTGTGTGTGTGTTAGTCTGTGTTTATGTGTGTGCATGTGTGTGTTAGTGTGTGTGTGTCTGTTTGTGTGTGTGTGTTTGTTTGTTTGTGTTTGTATGTGAGTGTGTGTGTATGTGAGTCTGTGTTTGTGTGTGTGTGCGTGTGTGTGTGTCTGTCTGTGTGTGTGTGTGTGTGTGTGTGTGTGTGTGTGTCTGTGTGTGTGTGTGTGTGTGTGGGTGCGTGCGTGCGTGCGTCTGCTCATCTGTGTGTGTGCGTGCGTGCGTGCGTGCGTGCGTCTGCTCATATGTGTGTGTGTGTGTGTGTGTGTGTGTGTGTGTGTGTGTTGTGTTATGGGTTTCTCTGCTTGTTGATAGAAATGCTCAGAAAGCATGAAATCAACTGAAACGCTGAACTGTCTGTCTCGGAGGAATCGTCTCGGAGGAATCGTCTCTCGCTGCGGAGTTCTCCTCACGCGGTGCCACAACTCATTCTCATTTCCTCCCAGCTCCACGGACACTTTCCCTCGGTTCAGTTTCAACCGCTGGCTCAGATGTGTAACCTCACAATCCACGAGCACACCACCCCCCTTCTTTATCTGAGCGAATACATTTGCATAATTTACTCTGGATTATCTTTAATGTATGCAGGAACGGCTTTCCACTTGTTAGGTTGAATGTTTCCAACGGGGCTAATAAAATTACTCGTACTCCCACAGAGCGCCCATTCAGGACATTTCTTTTTTTTCAAGGAGGGAGCTTTCAGACGGTTTCCACGACTTTCCTGCAGACTGAGTGAGTTCCCCTCCGACAGCGGCCTGTGACCTGAAGCGATCTCCAGCGAGCGGCCGTTCCTCACGAGCCCGGCCCACATGTTCAAGCTACAGAGGATACTTCCAGGATCAGACCATCAGCCGAAGCAACAGACACAAAGTGCAAAACCCCTCATATACACTGCAGTCAACACCTTCTAATTCCAAGATTTTAATTTATTTAAATGTTTTCTAAATTGTAGATTCATACTGAAGGCATCACAACTATGAAAGAACACATATGGAATTATCTAGTTAACAAAAAAGTGTTAAAAAAAACAGAATGAGATTTTTATTTTAGATATTTCAAAGTAGCCCGGTTTTGCCTTGACGACTAGCTTTGCACACTCTGGGCTTCTCTCACCCCTAGATTCCACCGGGTCCGTCTGCGTCGCGTTACGCAGAGGCAGGAAGCGAAACGGTGACATTTTGCAGACCCTATCCCTCCATAGGTCTTTCAAGTAGGAGGAGAAATTACAGTTTTTTTGAATTGCTAAAAACATTTTTTTTGAAAGCAGGTCTTATTTTCATAAAACACTTAACACCACTCACCAAACCACACGCCCCAAAGTGCAACACACCTCATATATCTTGCAAAATGAAGCACTGCACCCAAAGCTATATAAACACTCACAAAAAACCTGACTTTTGCACCAACTTTTGCACACTTCACTTATAGACGCTTTGTCCAACCGACACTGTGGCACACTCGTCTTTTATGACGTTCGGTATGTAGAGAATATATGAATTCTGCATATAAAGATTGTTCAAGTCGACAAATGATGTACAGAAACCCAAATATGGGGCGAAGCCTGCGAGCTAGTTCAGGCAGTCAACTCGAGCACTCATGCTGCATTCATACATAACGCCCCGTGCCGCTCTACAACCAACCAAACAGAGTCTCCTTAATATGCCGCTCTATTTAACCTGCCAGATATCTCTCCATGCATTGCTTGCTGCTGCTATTGCTGCAGCTACCTCCATGTCGCTGCTGCTTGTTGCCCCACCACCACCCCAGCTTCCACCCAGCTTCCACCCAGCTTCCACCCAGCTTCCACCCAGCTTCCACCCAGCTTCCACCCAGCTTCCACCCAGCTTCCACCCAGCTTCCACCCAGCTTCCACCCCAGCTTCCACCCAGCTTCCACCCAGCTTCCACCCCAGCTTCCACCCAGCTTCCACCCAGCTTCCACCCCAGCTTCCACCCCAGCTTCCACCCCAGCTTCCACCCCAGCTTCCACCACTCACCCAGCTTCCACCCCAGCTTCCACCCCAGCTTCCACCCCAGCTTCCACCCCAGCTTCCACCCCAGCTTCCACCCCAGCTTCCACCCCAGCTTCCACCCAGCTTCCACCCAGCTTCCACCCAGCTTCCACCCAGCTTCCACCCAGCTTCCACCCCAGCTTCCACCCAGCTTCCACCCCAGCTTCCACCCAGCTTCCACCCAGCTTCCACCCAGCTTCCACCCCAGCTTCCACCCCAGCTTCCTCCCCAGCTTCCTCCCCAGCTTCCACCCAGCTTCCACCCAGCTTCCACCCCAGCTTCCACCTGTAGGCTCGGGGGTTAGTTATTTAATCATCACTCATCGTGCTATGTATATCTGTGGAGTGACGAGGCCCGAGCCGAGTCGCCAAACTCAACTATATGCTGCTTCTAATAAACATGTCAAAGAAACACGTGAGTTGTCTGACTGAAATACTGTTTCTTTTTTTATTAATTACTTTGGGTTTTCTCCAAAACAAAACTGTCCTGCAGTTACAGACGTGTGGACACAAATGATGCCTTTAACCCCCGTAAACACAAATGATGCCTTCCACAGTAAAGTGAAAGGAAAACTTTGAGGACAAATACATAAAAAGTGGAAATAAAAAGACGTAGGCAGCATTCTACCACCTCACTGGGTCTGACCACGGCCCCTCGTCCACCTGCAGAAGAAGGTTCTCCTGCAGCCTGACGGTCACACAGATACTGGCTGCGAATAACTCTTCAACTGACTTCAGCTCATCCTCCCTCTCTCTCATCCTCCCTCTCTCTCAGCCTCCCTCTCTCATCCTCCCTCTCACTGCTGTCCATCTATCCATTGTTGTTGTAAACAGTCTTTTTCTAGTGCTTTCATCCTGATTTCTGGGTGAAAGATAAAGCAGTTTGGGGTGTATGGTCATTTGGCCAACCGGCATGAGTATCTGTTTATTGGTTCATGTGTGCAGCATTTTTAGTGGCAGTGTTTTGAAAATGGCAAACAAGTGAATATGTCAGATTCCTGTCTTACTTAGAGAACCGTGTGCAGAGTTTTGCAACAAGTTGAATTGCACATTGGGGGCAGAGCGAACATGTGTTTAGAGTTTTGGAGATTTGAGCTGAGCTTTTGCTCTTTGAGTTTAAATAATTGTGTTTTATGTGACACTTTTTTGTGTGTGTTAGCAACTGCAAACAACTGTTCAGGTTGAAGGTCAAAGGTTTTAAAAATGTTTAAGGTTTGAATAATGTAGGAGGAGATCTTAGGAACTGGAATGCAATTCAGAAATTAAAGATTAAGTCCAACATTTCCCAGATAAGGTATGACAGTGTTGTTTTTAGCAAAGAGAAGAAGGTTGATGAAGAAGGGTTTGTTGGAGAATATTCAAAAAGTTGTTGGAGAGAGGAGAAAGTTTGTCCTCTCACGATCAAGAATGGGATTCAAACATTTAAATCTGAGTCATTCTTTATCCAGATAACAAAGTAGGGCCTCGGTAGCTTGATGGTTGCAGCCGATGCCACGTATCCACAACTTCCCTTGTTTAATACAAACCATGTGACCTTTGTCGACCTCTCACCGTCATGTGTCCATAAAGAGTGGAAGGACGAGCAGCGCTGGCTGATGAGAGCTCTCCTGAGCCACAGCTCTGTGTAGAAGTGAGGTTGAGGTGTGAACGAGGTTCCTCTCAGGTCCCACCCTCGGATGATGTTACGTGGGAAAAGCAGCGGCTTTGACACAAACAGACAACACCAAGCCCCCGGGGCGAGGTAACCAGGACATCAGATAAGTTCTTATTGTTGATGTGTTTTAAAGCTTTATTTTCCACTGGAGACTCTGCTGAGCTTTGTGTCTCTCAGCTCCACCCGGCCGTCTGGATGCAGGTCAACACATTCACACACAGCCACTTCCTCCTATCGCAGGGGTGTCAAACTTAATTTCATCACTGGCCACATTCGCTTTATGGTTGCACTCAAAGGGCCGGTTGTAACTTTAAGACTATATACAAATACATACATATTTAATATATATATAAACTAATGTATTATATTACATTATTGCCTCTGCATTGAATTATTATCGGGGATAGTAATAACTTCATATTTAACTACGTCTGAAAGCAGAAGTCTAGGGCAAATAATTGCAAGTCTCTTCAGTGAGAATGTCACAAAATGATTTTAAAAGACATTTTGAAAAAAAAGTCCATTCTGAGAAAAAAATGCATATTTAGAAGAAAAAAATTGAAATTTGAGATGCATTGTGGGACATGTAGTTTATGGGCAACGTGCTTCTGTAAATCGCCGTGTAACCGTATTACAAACATATTATATTCTTTGCAAGCTCTTGTGGGGCCACATGAAATGAAGTCGCGGGCCGGATTTGGCCCCCGAGCCTTGAGTTTGACACCCCTGTCCTATCGTCTACTTAGATCAAAAACATTTTAAATGATATTTTACATTACGTTACGTAGCATTTAGTGGCCGCAATGCTGCTCCGCTGGACATCTTCAAGTCATCATTAAAAACTCACCTGTTCCCCGTGGCCTTTGACCCCTAACCCACCACAGTCCCCCTGCTTCCACGCCTCCTGCTATTTATCACATGTTTCACTTGTTATTGGCCCCTTTTGTCTGTCTGTCTGTCCACCGTGTAAAGCGGCCTTGGGTCCCTTGAAAGACGCGATACAAATGTCATGTATTATTATTATTTATTATTAAACTAAGGACAACAAGAACAGTGCTGACTTCACACGAGCAATATTTAGTCATATCCAGCAATAAGAGTCTGCCATGTCTACATAGCTAATGGGCACATGATGATAAAGCCTTGAAGGAATTTAATCTGTCTGTTTTCCTGTTTCAGTTTGAAAGGTGTTCACCCCCTGTCTCCTGTCTGTGGCTGCTTCCTGTCTCTGCGTCTTCCCTCCTGTCTGATTACCTGACTCTGTTCACCAGGTGTGTTTTCCCGCCCAGCTGTGTCTTGTCCTCTGATTGGTTCTGCATGTATTAAAGTTCTTGTTTTTCTGGTGGTGGGAGTGGGAGTCTTTCACAAGGGAGAGAGTTCTGTAAGATGCTTTACGTGTAGAGCAGTGCTTCTCAAAGTGTGGTCCGCGGACCACTGGTGGTCCGTGAGCGCCCCCTAGTGGTCCGTGAGTATATTGGTAACATTTCACATTTTAAATAAATAAGTTAATTTAAGTTTTCCGCACTCTCGCGGGAATATCTCCGCAATGGAGCAAGGTTACGTTTCACTTTCGATTGCAAGATATAGCCCAGCACAACACCTTCGTCACACATGCTGCCACTTGTTTGTACCATTTTCATGCGATTTGTAATCTGTTCTAGAAAAACGATGTGTTTTTGGATATTTGTGGAGTTGGGTGGTCCGCGAGTGTTTTTTTTATTGGTTAAGTGGTCCTTGGTATGAAAAAGTTTGAGAAACACTGGTGTAGAGCCTTGAAGGTAATCTTTGGAAAATGTAAGAAGTAGAAAGTAAAAAGTCGTCAGAAAAATAAGTATTGGAGTAAAGTACTGATACCAGAACAATGTACTTAAGTACAGTAACAAAGTATTTGTACTCCACTACTTCCTAAAATAGAACGTTTGTCAAAATCTAGCGAGTCCAATCCAATGACTCACGATCTCCAGATGATTGAGTGAAGGGGTGAACGGACCTTTTATAAAGCAGCGGTGGAGTCGAACATGTTGTCAGACTGGGGATAATCTCCTCCCCTCTATCAACACATGGATTGAGGTCATGAGGTCATGTCAAACAGAACAGCCTGGGTGTCATTATAAAGAACCCCCCCCTGATACCACACTCACTGTAAACCCGACCCCCCCCCCCCCCCCCGTCAGAGCAGGAGCCCTCGGGGAATCGAACCCACATGCTGTTTATGTCACAGAGTCGATCACACCGGGGTCAAGTTCACATCACAGCGACCGCTCACATCAAACATCGATCTGCCACGATCCCACAGGAGAGACACAGCAGCTCCGGAGATACACCACGACATACACAGATCTAAGGGTCCTCTATTACACTGTGTTTCATCAATATATTACAGGTCTCAGATGTATCCAGAGCCTGTCTCTGATTGGCTGAAACACCAAACAGATCAGTGCAGCATTACCCATCATCCCCTCTGTTTCAGCCCTGTTTCCAAAGTGCTGATTCTCTGTCCGTTACTTTAGATGAAAATAAGGAGCCCCTCCCCACGCCCCTCTGAGAGACATTTGGTTACGAAGAACTCAATGGGTGCTTTCACACCGCAGTACTTTTCCCACAGAGGTTCATCAGAACTTAGTTCATGAGAACTAACGGAGCGTCCACACTACAGCTCCAAAAATAGCTTGGAGCTGGGCGTGTCTGGAGCTTGGGGATTTTATTCAAGCAACACGACCAACAACCAATCACATGAATCTCCCGCCCCCGACATACAAAGCAAAAACCCCGGGGATTGTATGGGAGCAATATATATATAAACTCCCCAAACAGGCGAAAACCTACCAGTTTCCCCCACTGTCTCTGCCACCTCCCTCCATGCCTGGTTCCTCCGGTTTGTATCCCGGTAGGTGAAGAGGGTCTGGTCATACAAAACCGGGTGATTCGCTACGGCGATAGTTAGTTTCTCCTCCGACTTTTTTTGAAATATAGAAATGAACGGCGGGATATCTCTCCCAGCTTAGACGCGGTTTGATTGGCTACGGCTTCAGCTGTCAGATTTTGGGAAACGGGATTTGATTGGCTGGCGCTGGCTACTCCGGCGTCTCAGGCGACAGAAGTTGAACAATGTTCAACTTCTGGTCGCCTGGGTCGCCTGAGACGCCTCGCTCGGCTACCCACAATTCAGTTCGGCGAAAAAGCGCGGCTACGTGACGTCACCCCATTGAAAGTGAATGGGCAGCTTGGAGCTGCTTGGAGCTTTCGACGCTCTCGACGCTGTAGTGTAGACGGGCCGTTAGAGTTCACCGGAATAAGTCCCTGGGGGAGGATTAGCCAAATGAAGCCGCTGACGTCACTTCTTCTTCTGCTTTGGGTTTACTGGCAGGCCGCAAACCACTTCACGGCGTATACTGCCGCCCGGAGTCCCCGGCCGGAAGTCCCCGGCCGGAAGTCCCCGGAGTTGGGGAAGGCTTCAGTAGAAGCTGCTGGGAGTCCCAGCAGCTTCGACTGAAGAGGGGACACATGTTGATGTAGAAGAGACATGAAGAAGAGGGGACACATGTTGATGTAGAAGAGACATGAAGAAGAGGGGACACATGTTGATGTAGAAGAGACATGAAGAAGAGGGGACACATGTTGATGTAGAAGAGACATGAAGAAGAGGGGACACATGTTGATGTAGAAGAGACATGGAGAAGAGGGGACACATGTTGATATAGAAGAGACATGAAGAAGAGGGGACACATGTTGATGTAGAAGAGACATGAAGAAGAGGGGACACATGTTGATGTAGAAGAGACATGGAGAAGAGGGGACACATGTTGATGTAGAAGAGACATGAAGAAGAGGGGACACATGTTGATGTAGAAGAGACATGAGGAAGAGGGGACACATGTTGATGTAGAAGAGACATGAAGAAGAGGGGACACATGTTGATGTAGAAGAGACATGGAGAAGAGGGGACACATGTTGATGTAGAAGAGACATGGAGAAGAGGGGACACATGTTGATGTAGAAGAGACAGGAAGAAGAGGGGACACATGTTGATGTAGAAGAGACATGAAGAAGAGGGGACACATGTTGATGTAGAAGAGACATGAAGAAGAGGGGACACATGTTGATGAAGAAGACACATGAAGAAGAGGGGACACATGTTGATGTAGAAGAGACATGAAGAAGAGGGGACACATGTTGATGTAGAAGATACATGAAGAAGAGGGGACACATGTTGATGTAGAAGAGACATGAAGAAGAGGGGACACATGTTGATGTAGAAGAGACATGAAGAAGAGGGGACACATGTTGATGTAGAAGAGACATGAAGAAGAGGGGACACATGTTGATGTAGAAGAGACATGGAGAAGAGGGGACACATGTTGATGTAGAAGAGACATGGAGAAGAGGGGACACATGTTGATGTAGAAGAGACATGAAGAAGAGGGGACACATGTTGATGTAGAAGAGACATGAAGAAGAGGGGACACATGTTTATGTAGAAGAGACGTGAAGAAGAGGGGACACATGTTGATGTAGAAGAGACATGAAGAAGAGGGGACACATGTTTATGTAGAAGAGACGTGAAGAAGAGGGGACACATGTTGATGTAGAAGAGACGTGAAGAAGAGGGGACACATGTTGATGTAGAAGAGACGTGAAGAAGAGGGGACACATGTTGATGTAGAAAAGACATGGAGAAGAGGGGACACATGGTGATGTAGAAGAGACATGAAGAAGAGGGGACACATGTTGATGTAGAAGAGACATGAAGAAGAGGGGACACATGTTGATGTAGAATAGACATGAAGAAGAGGGGACACATGTTGATGTAGAAGAGACATGAAGAAGAGGGGACACATGTTGATGTAGAAGAGACATGGAGAAGAGGGGACACATGTTGATGTAGAAGAGACATGAAGAAGAGGGGACACATGTTGATGTAGAAGAGACGTGAGGAAGAGGGGACACATGTTGATTGTAGAATAGACGTGAAGAAGAGGGGACACATGTTGATGTAGAAGAGACGTGAAGAAGAGGGGACACATGTTGATGTAGAAGAGACGTGAAGAAGAGGGGACACATGTTGATGTAGAAGAGACGTGAAGAAGAGGGGACACATGTTGATGTAGAAGAGACATGAAGAAGAGGGGACACATGTTGATGTAGAAGAGACATGAAGAAGAGGGGACACATGTTGATGTAGAAGAGACAGGAAGAAGAGGGGACACATGGTGATGTAGAAGAGACATGAAGAAGAGGGGACACATGTTGATGTAGAAGAGACATGGAGAAGAGGGGACACATGTTGATGTAGAAGAGACATGAAGAAGAGGGGACACATGTTGATGTAGAAGAGACATGAAGAAGAAGAGGGGACACATGTTGATGGAGAAGAGGGGACACATGTTGATATAGAAGAGACATGAAGAAGAGGGGACACATGTTGATGTAGAAGAGACATGAAGAAGAGCGGACACATGTTGATGTAGAAGAGACATGAAGAAGAGGGGACACGTTTTGATGTAGAAGAGACATGAAGAAGAGGGGACACATGTTGATGTAGAAGAGACATGAAGAAGAGGGGACACATGTTGATGGGGAAGAGACATGGAGAAGAGGGGACACATGTTGATGTAGAAGAGGGGACACATGCTGATGTAGAAGAGACATGAAGAAGAGGGAACACATGTTGATATAGAAGAGACATGAAGAAGAGGGGACACATGTTGATGTAGAAGAGACATGAAGAAGAGGGGACACATGTTGATGTAGAAGAGACATGAAGAAGAGGGGACACATGTTGATGTAGAAGAGACATGGAGAAGAGGGGACACATGTTGATGTAGAAGAGACATGAAGAAGAGGGGACACATGTTGATGTAGAAGAGACATGAAGAAGAAGAGGGGACACATGTTGATGGAGAAGAGGGGACACATGTTGATATAGAAGAGACATGAAGAAGAGGGGACACATGTTGATGTAGAAGAGACATGAAGAAGAGCGGACACATGTTGATGTAGAAGAGACATGAAGAAGAGGGGACACGTTTTGATGTAGAAGAGACATGAAGAAGAGGGGACACATGTTGATGTAGAAGAGACATGAAGAAGAGGGGACACATGTTGATGGGGAAGAGACATGGAGAAGAGGGGACACATGTTGATGTAGAAGAGGGGACACATGCTGATGTAGAAGAGACATGAAGAAGAGGGAACACATGTTGATATAGAAGAGACATGAAGAAGAGGGGACACATGTTGATGTAGAAGAGACATGAAGAAGAGGGGACACATGTTGATGTAGAAGAGACATGAAGAAGAGGGGACACATGTTGATGTAGAAGAGACATGAAGAAGAGGGGACACATGTTGACGTAGAAGAGACATGAAAAGTGGATTTTGCATGATAGGTGACCTTTAAAGCAGAACTGAAGAAGTGTTTGTCCGACCGGCTCCAAGAGACAACAGCTGAACACAAAGAGTAGAACGTGTTTTGGATAACTGTACATGTCTTACTGTAATAAGAGTCGTTGGAAAAGTGTTGCGTTGTTAGACAAGAGTAAAAGTTGGTAAAGATGAGTAGAAAGTTGTTGGACATGTCGAACATAGTTGCAGAAAGCTGCTCGAGAGGACGAGAACATTGTTGAAGAAGAACAGAAAATGTTTAGATTCATTTGTTGGAGAATTAAGGAAAGTTGTTGGACAGGAAAAGACATCTTCGGAGTCGAAAGCTGTTGGAGAACACGGGAAAAGAGTACAGTTGTGAAACAAGAGTGAACGTTGGTTAAGAAGAGTAGATAGCTGTTGAAAAAGACTTGAGAGAAGTTACAGAAGAGTAGAACACTGCTGAAGTAGACTAGAAACGTGATGGAGAAGAGATGGAAATATTACATTACATTTAGCTGACGCTTTTATCCAAAGTGACTTACAATAAGTACATTCGACCAGGAAGACACAAACTTGAAGAAAACAGAATCATAAAGTACATCAGGTTTCATAGAGCCAATCGTTTCAAGTGCTACTCAACTGGCTTTAGGTAAGCCAGCCCTTTGTTAGTATATAAGTGCTTTGTTAGTAGTTCTATCCTCGAGGTGGAGTCGAAGGAGATGAGTTTTCAGTCTGGAAGGTGTGTGAGCTTTCTGCTGTCCTGATGTCAATGGGAGCTCATTCCACCATCTTGGAGCCAGGATAGCAAACCCACGTGTTTTTGCTAATGGGAACTTGGGTCCCCCTCGCAGCGAGGGTGCAGCGAGTCGTTTGGCTGATGCAGAGCGTCCAATATGTTGGAGAAGTTGTTGACAAAGGCAAAGAGTAGAGACGTATTGAAGAGTAGACGTCATAAGCAAAGTGTAGAAAGTAATAATATAGTCTTGTTGGAGAAGAATATAAATGTCTTAGTAGAGTTGTTTGAGAAAAGTAAAACGTTGTTGCGGAAGTGGTTGACAAAGGCCAAAGAGTAGAGAAGAGAAGACACTTGTTATAGAACAGTCGAAAGTTGTTAAACATAGGTAGAACGTTGTTTTCTAGAAGAGTTGAAACTGTAAATTTTGAATCCGAGGCTACTCCAAGAACATCAGTCAAGAATAAAACAGTTCAACACTCAGAAAGCAGCAATAAGTCAAATATATACATATAGAATAAGATAAAACAGTTTGTGACATTGAATTAGGACGAATGCAATACTGCATATCGGCCGGCGTTCAGCTCGAACTTGAGTCTAATTTACTGTCGAATAACATCTTAAACTTTTAGCTTACTTTAAACGTCTGAGGAATAAATCAGAGCAAATGTCCTGAAATCTGACCCAAATCTCTGTGTTTCTTGTGTCACCGAGCCTTCTGCTCATTCGCCCCGCGCCTCTGGAACTCCCTCCCAGATCAGCTGAGATCTGCCCCTTCCACCGAGGTCTTCAAAACCGGCCTTAAGACCCTCTTCTTTCGGCAGGCCTTCCAATCAACTTTGAGCACGGTACACCTGGAGTACTGCCATTTTTATCGCTATCTCCGACTTTTATTTTTGTACTCTATTTTATATTTTATTTTGATTTCTTATTATTATTACAATTATTTGTTTATTATCTCAAAGCGTATCAGTATCCCTTGTTGTGAAGCACTTCGAGATTTGTCTTGGCAGATGAGAAGCGCTATATAAATTAAATATATTATTATTATTATTATTACTGAAACCTGTTTAAGAGAACGAGCAACCGGTAACGTGTTGCACAGATGGCTGGACATCGGGCGGGGATCTTGTTTACTTCAGACACATCCTTTCAAGCTAAACACACTCCGTAATTGGACGTTTAATTGAGGTGGAAATGTCTGTTGTGGCATATTTAGGAGCGCAAACACGCCGTCTGTAACACCCGTATGAATGTGACTCCTTGTGTTAACCCTACGTGTTTACTTTCTGCCCAAGCCTTGTTGATTTAGGTGATGGGAACCGGCCGCTCCGCGCTCCCTCCCCACTTTGATGATTCCTCTCCCTTTGTGTGGACGGCTCTGAATCCCGGCCGGTCGGTGGGTCGTTTGGCAGCCATTGAACCTTTTGCGAAGATTAACTGTTATTACCGTGGTCTTTGTGCGTCCGCGCCGCTCTCTGCATACCAGCGGAGAAACAAAACGCTCCTCTCCAGCCTCTCCAGTGGAGGAGGCTTCAGAGAACAGCAGGTCCGACTCGCTTTTATCTGCACGCTGACGAGAGCACAAGAGCCCTAAGTGGTCTCTCGACTGACAACAAGATCCTTTTTAGGAGAGAAGAGGTCCGATATGCACGTATTAGCCCCGACCACCACACACACACACACACACACACACACACACACACACACACACACACACACACACACACACACACACACACACACACACACACACACACACACACACACACACACACACACACACACACACACACACACACACACACACACACACACACACACAATGGAACACGTTCTATTTGAGGACAGACGGGTCGCAGATCGCCTTAATAAAGAGGCAGGAATGCGTCGAGACACTTCTGCGTTCCCTCCACCCGTACGATCTCTGACTCGCCTCGCTCAGCCTCCTGCAGCACTAATGAGCTTTGCATTCAGACCTTCTTTCAGGCAGCCCTGCTTGTGTTTGAAACACATGGCGAGGAACACGCCGCCAACACACGTGACCTCTGACCCACAACACACCGTCATGAATGTTGTGTCAAGTCCATTCGCGCCGTAGGAAGAGAAACAGCAGCAGCTTTAAGTCATACTGCTAGTTTACGAAATGCATACATCTCGTGTTCACAGGGATTTAGGGGAGCAGGCGCTACATATAGAAGATGTCTAGCACTGTACCCTAAAGCTAATCAAACCCTAACTTCTAAATGTTTCGTAAGCTTGTGTAGAAGTCTACAGCTATTCCTGGTGGTGCTGGCGAAGTCGATAGGGACTCGGCTTGGCAACTGGAAGGTCACCAGTTCAAGTCCTGGCAAGTGCTACCGAGGTGTCCCTGAGCAAGGCACCGTTCCCCACACTGCTCCCCGGGCGCTGTTCAAAATGGCAGCCCACTGCTCCTAACACTAGGATGGGTCGAATGCAGAGAAACAATTTCCCCACGGGGCTTAATGAAAGTCCGTCTTAATCTGAATCGTCCAGCCGTCACCTAAAGTCTACCTGCTGCTGATGAGTGGAACATGAAGCAATGATGTTGAATAATGCACAGGAAAGAATCTGATTCTGGTTTTAACTAATTTCAGATGCTTGTATCCACAATCTTGTTCTTTGAGTCATGACCCATCCTTCATGACCGGGTGAGGGAAAGGAGATGATGGAACATGAAGGAGATATATTCTATTATAATGTAAAATTCTCATTTTTAATCTTTGTTCCTGAAACTTTCAGAGTCTCTTTCCACAGAGGGGACACATGTTGATGTAGAAGAGACATGAAGAAGAGGGGACACATGTTGATGTAGAAGAGACATGAAGAAGAGGGGACACATGTTGATGTAGAAGAGACAGGAAGAAGAGGGGACACATGTTGATGTAGAAGAGACATGAAGAAGAGGGGACACATGTTGATGTAGAAGAGACATGAAGAAGAGGGGACACATGTTGATGTAGAAGAGACATGAAGAAGAGGGGACACATGTTGATGTAGAAGAGACATGAAGAAGAGGGGACACATGTTGATGTAGAAGAGACATGAAGAAGAGGGGACACATGTTGATGTAGAAGAGACGAAGAAGAGGATTTTGCACAATAGGTGAGCTTCAACCTGAAATGTGGACCGTATGCAGCTTGTCTCTTGACCAGGAGACGGTGCTTCCAGCCTCTTCTGTCCTCAGGGGGACAGATCTGGTTGTAACCGAGTCATGAATTCCCAGAACCAGTGTTGGCTTTTTCTGAATAAACCTTCCCACCGGTCCAAAAGCAGCCGTTCGCCTGCGAGCACAACAGAGCCACCTGACAGCGCCGCCGGCCAGCAGACATTCACCTCAAAGCTTTGAGAAAGCTGCTTTATGTGTCCTGCCTGCAGCCGAGGGAGGAGAGAGGAGAAAAGCCCTACACAAGAAGTGCAACTCCGAGCTGCAACTGAGAGTTCCCTAGCAACATGTTCTGCAAGATGAATCTGAGAGTTCTGCCGACCCTGATCTGCTTTTATATTCGATGCTATTTTATTGTCTTGAAACTGAAGCAAAGTTTGGTTTTATTAAGTCAGGGTGTTTTCCTTCTGGAGCATTCTCCTGCTCTACAACATCTTGCCATGTGTCTGATATCTAGTCAGAATATGTCTCTCCACCTGATATAAGACATCATAACTTCAGAAGTACTAACTGCAGGGAGATACCGGGTTTTGTTTTTAGACGATGCATCATCTTGGTCAGTCAAGAAATCTTACTTTGAGTTGTTTCTCAGATGAAACATATATTTGTTTACATATTAGAAAATCACCAACTGACTTCAGAAAACAGAACACTTTGGAGCAGTTGCTGCTTATATTGTAACACCTTACAGACATCTAACCAAGCTAATGTTCACTTGTTCTATTGGCAGATTGTTGAACTTATTTAAAGTGAAAACAGCTTGTTTTCATTATTGTTTAACTTGTTTTTGGAGCAGCGTGTGTTCCCGTGTGTGTGTGTGTAACCCAGCCACACACACATGTTCACCCTTTAATGCAGGGGTGTCAAACTCAATTTCATCTCGGGCCACATTCGCATTATGGTTGCACTCAAAGGGCCGGTTGTAACTTTAAGACTATATAAAAATACATATATCAATATTTAATGTATATAAAATAATGTATTATATTACATCATTGCCTCTGCATTATTATTATCGGATAGGGTAATAACTTCATAATTAACTCGGTCTGAAAGCAGAAGTCAGGGCAAATAATTGCAAGTCTCTTCAGTGAGAATGTCACAAAATGATTTTAAAGGAAAAGCAAATAAAAAAGTGACATTTGAAAAAAAATTGACATTTTGAAAAAAAAGTCACATCTGAGAAAAAAGTCAAATGAGATGCATTGTGGGACATGTAGTTTATGGGCAACGTGCTTCTGTAAATCGCCATGTCACCGTATAACAAACATATTATATTCTTTGCAAGCTCTTGTGGGGCCACATAAAATGAAGTCGCGGGCCGGATTTGGCCCCCGGGCCTTGAGTTTGACACCCCTGCTTTAATGCATTTCCACCAGCAGCAATGGCAGACGCGTTTGCACGTTTTGTTTTTTCCCTGTAATCTCTCCCTCTGCGTCAGACCTGTTGAATCTTAAAGCTCACAACAGCTCCCCCATTCCCCCCTCCCAAGAGAAACACAGAAAAAGAACCCAAGACAAAAAGCGTGAATGCATAATTAATATAGTGAAGCTGCATTTTTAATTGTTGCCGGTTTTCAAAGTTGCCCAGTGGCATTGTCTCTCGGTTCGGGCCGGCTGCTTCCGATGGCAGAGCTTCATTCAGGATCTTTGTAGTGCCCGAGCGCCGCAGAAGCACCGGCAGACAACGGCTCCAAGCTCGCCTCTTTTCTCAGGGTGTCTGCCCGCACAATGGACTTCCTTAGCCTGCACACAAAAGAGGCTGGCGCGTATAAAAACACCCAAATTCAATGGCATTCCTCTCCACAATGCGCTCAGAGAATATGTGCTTGTCCCTCTCCTTCTCCCTCTCTTCTCTTTCAGCGCAGGGTGATGTATTAGGATGATGTGTGAAGATCAGGAAGTGATATATATTCCTGCATCAAAATGAAAGAAATCTGGTAAAAGTGAGAATGGAGACAATTAAGAAGGCAACTAGCCAATATGTGCTACTTAGCGCTAACACAGAGTACAGCTAAAGCATTGGACGCATGGGAATGTCGATGTGATATTGGCTTTAAATAAAAAGTCAGAGGATCAACAAAGTTATTACAAGCCACCATGAAAGGAACATACATGTCTGAATTAGACTTCATGGTAGTGCATCAAATTGTTGTTGAGATACTTCACAGCAAACCGTAAATCTCATGGAGGCCCTGGAGGAAAAATTCAGGGGATCACCAAGTTCAGTGAACATGAGAATCATTAATGCCTTTACTGAAGTTTATACAAACTATATTGATGATGAATACATGTGCTTGTTGATGTGTTGACACTAAGCTAAGTCTTAAATCCACAATAAGCTAAACATAATGAATGTCTAGCTTAAGAACTGACATCAAATAATGCTCAATATAACTCAGTATCTTTAATTATATATAATTCCTGCTTCAGATGCAGTTTTATTTTTGTCGTTTTTTTTACCATTAACTTCCACTGATTTTATTCAAACGCTGGTATATATATAACACATCAGACAGATGTACTGCATTAGATTACATCTCGTTTCAACCGTGCCAAAATACCATAACTAAACATCCATCTTCTCCCGCGTATCCGTGGTCGGCTCGCGGGGGTAGCGGTTCCAGCAGAGAGCCCCACACGTCCCTTTCCCGGGCCACGCCCACATCACAAAACTAAACACAGAGTTATTTGCTATTTAGAAGTATTCAAGAAATATTATCGTAACATTTGGCCATTTTAGTTTAGTCTGTATATAATTAGCCCACTGCCACAGGCAAACACAGATCCACAAACAAATACATTTCACTTTTTGTTAAGACAACTTTTTTTCAACATGAGCAGCTAGAAACACATTTGGTGTGTACAATGTATTTCCCGTAATACCACCTCGTGGGGACCAATCACACACACACACACACACACACACACACACACACACACACACACACACACACACACACACACACACACACACACACACACACACACACACACACACACACACACACACACACACACACACACACACACACACACACACACACATTTTCATACCATATATACGGTGTCATTAGACAGTACATTCAATATTACAAAAATAGCATGCATTCAATTGGATTCTATTATGACTACCCAGTGTTTGGAGTCCCCACAATGTATGATAACAAGTACTTTTTGATTAAGTATGGAAACGGGTCGCACAATGTTACGGTTCCATCAACACACACACACACGCACACGCACGCACGCGCACACACACACAGTTACAACGTTTGTGTTGTCCGATGGGGTGACATTAGCTCCACATCCTTGGAGGGTGGGGTTTTTTAGGGGGGGGGGTGGTTTCTCTACTATTGTCGGGCACACATTGAGTCCTGTTGGCACGCCGCTGCTGGGAGCCACAAAGAGCCACGATGGAGGGAGAGTGGAGCCGGGTGCACGTCACTAACACTCTAATCCTGCTGCCCTGTACATCTGCGCCGCTTTCTAAAACAAGTCCCCCTTTTTTTAAACTCTAAAACCCCCCCTCCTCCCCATCGTGCACCAAGTCTTTTCTTTCCCCTCAGTTATATTCTGCAGCAGGAGAAAGGACAGGCTTTTGTGGTGGCCCATCGTGTCACACAGACACAAGACCCGAGGCTGCCAGTCGTCAAATGGAAGCTCTCTCCGGGCCTTTCACATCGCTCACTTTGCTCATGTGGGCTCGCGGACAGAGAGGGAAACTCTTATTTGAGCACGTGAAAAGGCTCCAGACGGGGACATGAAGGCCGGCTCTTCACATCGGACACAATTGACTTTGAAAGCCTAGAGTAGTAGGGAGTGTTTGCGGGGGATGTTGGCATCATGTTTGAATTGAATTTGACTGTCAGCAGGTGCCAAAGGGGCCCAAACAAGCTTATTATGAAAACACTCTTCTGAGATCCTCCGGAAGAAAACCAGGGACACACACGAGAAGAGAAAAGATCAAATGGCTCGTATGGACTATTTCAAACATGGGCACAGTGAAATGTTTACTCATTTTAACAATCATTTTAAAATAAAACAAATACAAAAATACTGAATGGCCTCAACGTCTTCTTTATTTCTTTGAGAAAAGGACTAATGTACTCCATATTCCCCAAACACTGACCTTATAATACAACTATTCAAAAAATAGTATACCAACTATATATAAAACAAGTTCTACAATGGCACAATTACTGGACACAAAATACACACGGTTTCACACGCACGCACGCACGCACGCACACACACACACACACACACACACACACACACACACACACACACACACACACACACACACACACACACACACACACAACACACATGTTCAAATATGTATATATGTTCATTTTAATTCATTTCTTATTATTTTATAGTTATTTTATCATTTGTAATTGTTATCTTTGATCAATTTTACCTGGTTACCTACTGAGTTTCCCCACAGGGATGAATAAAGGTCCATCTTATCTTAATATGGACCTGCAGAAGTTGGTCAAAGCGTTTAGAAAGTGCATGATGTAAAGGTCTTGTGGAAGTGATATGGTACCCACATGGATGTACATGATTGAAAGTAAAGATGAGCAGTTTAGTTGTGTTTGAGAAGATGATATGAACCCAAAAGCAGTCTGTAGAAAATGAGAGAGAGCTGAGGCCGCCCTCTGGTGGAGGAACTAACCCACTGCAGCCTGATGCACGCTTTTCATAAATAACTGTATCATTGAACTTATAATAAAACGAATTACATGCAAACATCGGTGGAATAAACCAGGCTTGTTTCCTAAATGTTCAAACTTGAGATTTACAAAGTCATGAATGAAAATAAAAGTGATGATAATTCATCATGTATGTGCACAGTATATGTACATTATCATGTGTTTTCTCAGACACTATTGATACTCAAGTGGTGGAAGGTAATTTAGACCTGCTACTCTCTGATTGAGACACGTTTACTTAATTTACTGACCTCTATTGATCTGCGTTTAGTTATTTTAAAGAGGTGTTTTATTGTATTATTGATTTTCCCTTAGCGAGCTAACTTTAGGGTAAACTCTGGGGTTCCGGTCCTACGACGCTGGTTCACTTCTTAGCAGGGTAGATCTCCATGGTAACTTATGCTGAATGGCTTCCAGGATAAGAGATCAACTCAGTGAAAGCACTGCCTGCTGACCAATCAGAGCTCTGTTTGCGGAGTTTAAATCGATCAAGTCATATTACAGGATAAAGGAAATACAGAAAAACTGCCGTAGCAGGAAAGACGGCCGGCAAAAATCAACTGACTGTGTGAACGTGAAAATTAATAGAATATCACCTCCCATCAGTGGCGGCGCCAGGATAAAGCTGGGGTAGGCTATAGCCATACCAATAAATGGTTTAGCCCCACCTTAGCCCCACCTTAGCACCACCATGAAAAAGTATGTTAAAATAAGCAAATTCAAGCAAAATGCTAAATGTTGAGAACACGGCTTGCGAAAATATACGGGTCGTGTCCACAACACACAAACTGATCCTGCTGTAACAATAAGTGCACGTTACTGATGCAATATGGTTGAGACCATTCGGGCTTATGCTAGAAGAGGGGTGCAAGGAATAGTCTAGTAGTGGGCGAGTTTTATAGGCAAGGCAAGGCAGGCAAGTTTATTTATCAAATCAAATCAAGTTTTATTTATATAGCACATTTATAAACGATTTTTGGTCGAGCCAAAGTGCTGTACATATAATAAAAATAGCCTACAGTAGAGACACTTTACAGAAAATACAACCTATATATAGCACCTTTCAACACAAGGCAATTCAGGCTGCGGCCACACGAGGACGAAAACGGTCGTTTGCGTTACTGTTTAGTGTCATATAGACCGTTCGGCCACATGAGGACGACCGAATACGGCACTAAATGTTGGGTCTGCGTCATGCATTACTGATTGAGATCAATCGGAACCGCCATTCAGTATCCCCATCTTCAACGTGTACTATGTCACGTTCACAGTGATCCCTTTTTATTTACTACAAGACACATGTGCCGTTTTATTTCATACAGCTCAATTTTGATTTAGACAGGGAAATAATCTAAACCTCACACGCAGCGTTTCACTGTCAAGGTGGGCGATATAGCGTGTATGTAATTACATCGCAAATACTCCCTTGAGCCCCACCACTGTATGGGTTAGCCCTACTATAGATTACCCAACACAAATACACTGGCGTCGCCACTGCCTCCCATCTTCAGAGTAATCTGACTATTATAACATTAGCGTTAAGAAAGCTTACTTAAATATTTGCCACAACATAAGTAAGGCAAGGCAAGGCAAAGCAAGTTTATTTATATAGCACTTTTCAACGCAAGGCAATTCAAAGTGCTTTACAAAAAATTAAAGACATTAAGCATTACAAAAGAAAAGCTAATAAAATAAACATTAAAAGGAAAAATACATGGATAAAAGTTACAGTGCAGTCTAAAATATGAATAGTTCAATTAAACATTAAAAGAAAAAATACATGGATAAAAGTTACAGTGCAGTTTAAGATATGAATAGTTCAATTAAAAGCAGCGACAAAAAGAAAAGTCTTCAGCCTGGATTTAAAAGTAGTCAGAGTTGCAGCGGACCTGCAGGTTTCTGGGAGTTTGTTCCAGATATCTGGAGCATAATAACTGAACGCTGCTTCTCCATGTTTAGTTCTGACTCTGGGGACAGAAAGCTGACCAGTCCCTGAAGACCTGAGAGATCTGGATGGTTCATCATTTAGCAGGAGGTCAGAAATATATTTTGGGCCTAAACCATTCAGTGCTTTATAAACCAGCAGCAGTATTTAGAAATCTATTCTTTGACACACAGGAAGCCAGTGTAAAGACTTCAGAACAGGAGTGATGTGGTCCACTTTCTTAGTGTTAGTGAGGACTCGAGCAGCGGCGTTCTGAATCAGCTGCAGCTTCCTAATAGATGTTTTAGTGAGACCTGTGAAGACACCATTGCAGTAGTCGAGTCTACTGAAGATAAAGGCATGGACAAGTGTCTCCAGATCCTGCTGTGACATTAGTCTTTTAATCCTAGATATATTCTTTAGGTGATAGTAGGCTGATTTAGTAACTGTTTTAATGTGACTGTTGAAACTCAGGTCAGAGTCCAGGACTACACCTAGATGTCTGGCTTTATCTGTTGTTTTGAACATTGCAGACTGAAGCTCAGCGCTAACCTTTAAACATTCTGCCTTGGCTCCACAAACCATTACCTCAGTTTTATCTTTGTTTAATTGGAGAAAGTTCTGACACATCCAGTCATTGATTTGTTCAATGCACTTACTCAGTGTTTGAATTGGAGCATAGTCTCCTGGTGAAATTGTTACGTAGATTTGTGTGTCATCTGCATCTATGGTAACTTATTTTGTTGTTCTTCATTATCTGAGCCAGTGGTAGAATGTAGATGTTAAAGAGAAGAGGCCCCAAGATGGAGCCTTGAGGAACCTCACATGTCATATTTGTCAACTCAGATGTGTATTTACCTATAGAAACAAAGTTGTTTCTATCCTTTAAGTAGGATTCAAACCAATTTAGAACTGTTTCCGAAAGTCCCACCCAGTTTTCCAGTCGGTCTAGTAATATGCTGTGGTCAACAGTGTCAAACGCAGCACTGAGAATTAATAATACTAACACTGAAGTTCTGCCACTGTCTGTGTTTAAGTGGATGTCATTAAAGACCTTTACAAGAGCAGTCTCAGTGCTGTGGTTTGGACGAAAGCCTGACTGGAACACATCGAAACTTCACGCATGTCTCGGGTCTCGTCCATTATCAACACAACGCAGAGACCGCTTAACCACACCGCTTACATATATTTATTGCCTTATTTATTTATTTCAGAATGTATTTCATAACCTTATTTATTTATTTCAAAGACATATTTAAATATACATGTATTTAATTATATATTTATGTATTTATTTATTTATGTAATTTCGGCTTAAACGGCATTCTATAAGGAAAGCCAGCCGGCCTTCCCTTCCAATGTTCTTATTGGTCAGAAGGAAAGCCCGCCAGCCCTTCCCTTCCAACAAATCAAATCATCGGAAGGGAAGGCCTGACGTGCCGTGCGTGACGCTGCGTCTCACACACAACTGCCGTAGTGACAAGAGGCAGATATGAATTCTCCCTTCTACTGTACCAGTGGTGGCTGGCCCATAGGGGCGGTAGGGGCGCCGACCCCCTCTTCCCACATGTTTGATTGTCATGTTTTTATTTTTATTTTTAATGAACAAGGTAAATATTATAGTTGTTATCAGTAAAATGTATAATCTACATTAAAATATCGTTTAAAATTGTTTTACGATGTCTAAAGTTATTGATAAGTCACATGTTTCTTGCCTGGCCACAGAAATCTTTGCCCGTGCATCATTCATTACCCTCTCTCGTCTGGGCGCTAAGAAAGGAGCCCAAGTAAGTGCTGACTGTTGCTATCTGTAAACTATGCCATCGAAACATAATTTCAGCCAATCAGCGTTGTCAGATCTGATGGTCACAGGGCGCTAATGTCAGCGCCCGATGCAGTCTGTGAGTTGTTTGGACTTGTATCCAAGGTGACGCTACAGTAGTTGATGAGGATGGCTGCGGAGACTCCGGACCTCGGCCCCCGCCCAATCTGATTCAGCCAGCTCGGTTTATATGTTATGCACAAAACAACCTCTAGATGTCACTGTGGTTTGAACAGAAAGCCCTTCAGGTAGCTTCCATTGAGAAAGTTGGCATGTTAAAAATCACTGATGAAGAAATCACTCTTTTTGGTCAACATTTTGAAAGGTAACCATATACATTTTGACACATTTTAGTGTCAGAGCACAAACTGAACATATTTAGATAACTTGATGCCCAAAAAAAGTTTCAACAAGGGTGTAATTATTTTTTGTAAAATATGCTCAACCAACCGGTCGAATTGGCCTTTTATGGTAAACTAGCAATATGACTTTTTCAGAGTTGTAGAGATGTTTTCCTATACAATGTGGTAAATAAATAGCTAGATTCATGGTAAGAGTACTACATTCACTGCCTTATGAGTCTCAGAGTGAAAGAGTGATAATAATGTATATAGCACCTTTCATGCATCATGGCATTCAGCCCAAAGTTGCACACAGATGAGCAAATTAGGCCAACACAGGATATACACTGAACAAAAATATAAATGCAACACTTTTGTTTTTGCTCCCATTTTTCATGAGATGAACTCAAAGATCTAAAACATTTTCTATAAACACAAAATAATAATTTCTCTCAAATATTGTTCACAAATCTGAAAAAATCTGTGATAGTGAGCACTTCTCCTTTGCCGAGATAATCCATCCCACCTCACAGGTGTGGCATATCAAGATGCTGATTAGACAGCCTGATTATTGCACAGGTGGGCCTTAGGCTGGCCACAATAAAAGGCCACTCTGAAATGTTCAGTTTTATCACACAGCACAATGCCACAGATGTCGCAAGTTTTGAGGGAGCGTGCAATTGGCATGCTGACAGCAGGAATGTCCACCAGAGCTGTTGCCCGTGAATTCAACGTTCATTTCTCTACCATAAGCCGTCTCCAAAGGCGTTTCAGAGAATTTGGCAGTACATCCAACCGGCCTCACAACCGCAGACCACGTGTAACCACACCAGCCCAGGACCTCCACATCCAGAATGTTCACCTCCAAGATGGTCTGAGACCAGCCACTCGGACAGCTGCTGCAACAATGGGTTTGCATAACCACAGAATTTCTGCTGTCAGAAACCGTCTCAGGGAAGCTCATCTGCATGCTCGTCGTCCTCATCGGGGTCTCAACCTGACTCCGGTTCGTCGTCGTAACCGACTTGAGTGGGCAAATGCTCACATTCGATGGCGTCGTTGGAGAGGTGTTCTCTTCACGGATGAATCCCGGTTTTCACTGTTCAGGGCAGATGGCAGACAGCGTGTGTGGCGTTGTGTGGGTGAGCGGTTTTCTGATGTCAATGTTGTGAATCGAGTGGCCCATGGTGGTGGTGGGGTTATGGTATGGGCAGGCGTATGTTATGGACGACGAACACAGGTGTATTTTATTGATGGCATTGTGAATGCACAGAGATACTGTGACGAGATCCTGAGGCCATTGTTGTGCCATTCATCCACGACCATCCCCTCATGTTGCAGCGTGATAATGCACGGCCCCATGTTGCAAGGATCTGTACACAATTCCTGGAGGCTGAAAACATCCCAGTTCTTGCATGGCCAGCATACTCACCGGACATGTCACCCATTGAGCATGTTTGGGATGCTCTGGATCGGCGTATACGACAGCGTGTTCCAGTTCCTGCCAATATCCAGCAACTTGGCACAGCCATTGAAGAGGAGTGGCCCAACATTCCACAGGCCACAATCAACAACCTGATCAACTCTATGCGAAGGAGATGTGTTGCACTGCGTGAGGCAAATGGTGGTCACACCAGATACTGACTGGTTTTCGGACCCCCCCAGACCCCCCCAATAAAGCAAAACTGCACGTTTCAGAGTGGCCTTTTATTGTGGCCAGCCTAAGGAACACCTGTGCAATAATCATGCTGTCTAATCAGCATCTTGATATGCCACCCCTGTGAGGTGGGATGGATTATCTCGGCAAAGGAGAAGTGCTCACTATCACAGATTTGTTTCAGATTTGTGAACAATATTTGAGAGAAATTGTTATTTTGTGTTTATAGAATATGTTTTAGATCTTTGAGTTCATCTCATGAAAAATGGGAGCAAAAACAAAAGTGTTGCATTTATATTTTTGTTCAGTGTAGATATTTTCTGTTAGGCCAGTGGTTTCTTGTTAGGCCAATTCAGCATTTACAGTAAGATGAGCACATATTTTGTTTATTATAAAAACCCTTTACATTACTTTTTTTCCATTTTTTTTTACAATTATAATTTATGATCTTTTATGAATATATCTGGTTGTATATATTGCTCATTTTCCATAAAAGAAAAAACATGTATTTGAGTTTGTGTTTTATTTGAGTTTGATGCATACAAATACTGTACTGCAGTGCTTATCAAAGTGTGGTCCGTGAGCCTAGGTCGTATATTGGTAACATTTCACATTTGAAATTAATTAATTAATTTAAGTTTTCCGCACTATCGCGGGAATATCTCCGCAATGGAGAGAGCTTAAGTTTCACTTTCGATTGCATGATATAGCCCAGATAAACACCTTCATCACACATGTTGCCACTTGTTTGTACCATTTTCAGGCGATTTGTAAAAAACGATGTGTTTTTGGATATTTGTGGAGTTAGGTGGTCCGCGAGTGTTTTTTTATTGGTTAAGTGGTCCTTGGTATGAAAAAGTTTGAGAAACACTGCTGTACTGTATATGATGATTCTTGAAAATGCACTTTACCATAAAAGGCCAGCTCGGCCAGTTGGTAGAGGCTCATAGAAACAAAACTGTGTGGTCAGTCAAAACAATTACAATTGTTTGTGGTTATTTGTGGCCCATTTGATAAGAAAATGCAAACAAATACTTTTTCCATAGATTTTTTCTTGGTCTGGTAGTTAAAGGGCACACACACACACGCACGCACGCACGCACGCACGCACGCACGCACGCACGCACGCACGCACGCACGCACGCACGCACGCACGCACGCACACACACACACACACACACACACACACACACACACACACACACACACACAATGTTCGTATTTAGTCTCCTGATTTTAAATGGGAATGAGTGTTCCCAAAGCACCGGTGTTCTGCAGTTTGTGTGGGCCTACTGTACTGTTGCACTATGTAGAAACTATGTCCAGGACAAGGTGTTTGGAAATGTTGTAAGATTCATAGCTAACCACACTGAAGATTATGGAGGTATTGATCAGTTTTCTCATATTTTTAAGCCTCAATTTGTCCTTCCCCCCCTCTAACATGACCAGAAGTCATAATTTAAGGGGTCATTTCTCAAGATTTTTTTCCAGGGTAGCATCCCCCCGGACCCCCCTAGCATGGTTTGGGCACCATTTCCATAGCCCCACCTAAAATATTTTCCACCGGCCGCCAGTGCCTTCTACACAATATAATATTTGCAAGTATAGAGTAGTGGCTGATGTTTTTAGTCAGAAACAAGTAAACTGTAGTGTACACTTATTCAGTGTTCGAATAACCCATTTGCTTTCGGGGGAGCCCTATTTTTATTTATTTTTTAAGATGCATTCCCGTGGATTTTTCTGCGAGCGGCACGGAGATCATACTTGTTGCCTCTTTGCAAATCTCACATCCACATTTTTTTTTATGAAAAGCCATTGATACCTTTCATTCCACTGCATATTTTCTGTGTCCAGTTAAAAGCTGTAACCATAGCAACTTACGTAGCGTAAAGAATGCAGCGCCGCCACGTAGAGATGCGGCAACACCCAGAAATATTCACAAATATAAAACGAATATTCAGAAACTGTAACGAACAATGATTATTATTTATTTCAAGAACTTCTATTTACAGAAACTCAACATTCGTAATCTGTGTGACACAAAAATGCACGATTTTTTTAACCAAGCTCCCCCTGGCTTCCCCCCAATTCGAACACTGCAGTTATGGCATTTCCTGTTTCTGCCGGAGAGAGGGGAGTTTGTCCCAAAGCTTGCCCCTGTATTTACTCCCTCCATCTGACAGGAGGGAGCCTCGTTGTCACTCCACTCCACGAGTATACACTAAGCATGCGTGAGTTTTAAACTGAAACGGTTGCCCAATTTGCATTGCTATATATATATATATATATATATATAGCAATGCAAATATATATATATATATATAATTCCAAAGCTGGTAAAGACCTTTCAAATTTAGCAATAACAGTCATATAAGAAAAGTACTGATCTAATAACAGAGATTTGTTCTTGAATCTTTGTTCTTGTTTTTTTTATGGAAAATCTTTTATGTAATTTTATTTAATTTGAAATAAAATGAAAGACATTCACAGTTAATGTAATTAGATATAAATTATGAATGCCATACATTTTTGCATACATTCACAGTAAATATTTCTTCAGATAGCTGTCGAACAGAAGTTAAATCTATTTCTCACTTATTCTGACAATGTACTTAACCCAATAAAAGGAGTTGTTAAATAATAGTGGAGTCACGTTTTATAACAATAACTCATCTCTCTCGTTCAGATTAATATTATCGTTTTTTTGTCGTTTTCTCTTTTCTGCTTTCCCAAACGCCACTGTGCCAAGTGTCCTATTTGGGGTGCCGTATATGGCGGACCATCTCGCACATGCGCATTGCAAATCGGGCAGGGATTCAGATCTGGTAGTCACCCTGGGTCCGTCGATACGGTTCTCTCTCTCTCTCTCTGTGTTCCTGAGAAAGCGTGTGTGAGCTCCAGCTCTACTGATCCATCATCTGTGTGTTTGGATAAACCTCCGAATGGACTGTGTGCTCTTTTTTCTGGAGCGTTTACCTCGGACTATAGGAGCTAGCTTAGCATGCTAGCTGGAAACACGTTGGCAACACTAGTCAGATTGAGAGTTTGATGGAGAGAGAAACGGTGTGTTTAACGGAGTTTGCAGGAAAAGGTGATCTAGTAAACATGAGTAAAGTCCAAATGCTGCTGTCGTTGAAGAAGCAGCGACTCACTGCTGAAGAGATATTTGCTCTGTTTGAAAAAACGATAGCAGAGCTCGAGGAGGAGCTGTCTCGTTCCAAAGAGGAGAACAAGAGACTCCAGAAACTACTGGACGCTGTGTTACAGCCTCAGCTTCGGATACACAGAGCAGGTATGTTCCCTTTACTCTTAATTAACACTTTAAACCAGGGGTGTCCAAACTACGGCCCGGGGGCCGGTGTTGTGCCGTAGGTTGAAGGTTTGCCGTAGACTGAAGCCCTGTTCGCGGGGACGCGTAAAGAAGACGTCATCGCCTGTATTGAGCGTTTGTCTAGTTTATTAAGCTTTTTTCTCTCTTGAATGATATATTTCCCATCAGATTAAACAGCAAACGGCTGAATAAATAGTGTGCATACAATTACGAGCTGGCTCGTTTTAAGGACACCATCTTCGTATTGGAACAAACTTCCGTTTTTAAGTGTAGTCCCACTCTTATGTTCCTCCTTCCTACAGAACAGACAATGAAAGGATAAGATGTCATTTGTCAGTATAGTCCTATTTCTTAAAATATTGTCTGTTATTTAAGTGTCTGATACTTGATAACCACGAATAGTAAGCAATGATATGACAGTAATGATATAACATGATAATGTCAGACACTGTGTTATTTTCAAACAAGCCTAAAAGATAATTAGTTCAAACTGGCTTCACTCGCTTTAATTGCTCCTTTGAATGTCATTTTCCTATTGTAATTTTAATTTTAAAGTGACATTGAATATTTTGAAAGGTGCCCTAAAATAAAGTGTATTAAATGTTCCTTATTTTAGACTAGGTTTTTCCTGTTGTCAATAGGGAAGATCTGCACTGTTCTCTACATAACATGTTCAGCAGAGCAGGTATTTCTCCTGCCAAAATGCTCTAATTTTTTTAACACTTTCAACTCTTTTTCAAGCTGAAAAATAATTTCTTTGATTTAAAGACAAGTGAATGCATTACATATAAGGAATTAATAAATGGATTATCATGCAATTATATTGACCAAAAAGTAATCTACAAAATAAATGTGGAAAATATTTAATTCATAAAATAATAAATGTTTCCTTTTGCAGTTGTTCCACTAATTATCTCTCTTCCTTTTTTTAATGTTCCCCATTATAAAGGTATTTTTTAATGATTAATTCATTGTTAAATGTATGTATTTATTTTTTCATCTTGAGACAAGAAATACAAGCTTACATTTTGGGTGTATTCAGATTGCGGGTTCCCTCTTCTATCATCATTTATAGAAGTGCAACCTTAAACATGTACACGGTAAAATGCGACACTGACAATAATCAAGAAACGTCATAAATCAAACACTGACGGGGAACATTTTATTTCACTATCATTACTTTTATATAAGAAGGTGCTGTACTTGTTTCTGAGAATACTTTTAAGTACTTTTACTTAAAGGTGGGGTAGGTAAGTGTGAGAAACCGGCTCGAGATCGCTAGAATTTGAAAATACACAACCGGATAAAATCTGCCACTTCCTTACAGAGCCCCTCCCCCAACGCACACATGACCAATGAGGGCACGAGATAAGTGTGTGCCCCGATGGAAGGCTGACAGGCAGGTAGGCCATGTACTTTTTACAGTATTACGGCTTCTACAGATGACATTTTGTTATGTATTTTTTGTCAAAGCACTTCAGATATTCATTGCTATCGGGATGTTAAGAGCATTCCATGGAATATAACAAAAAGTGTATCTCGAGCCGGTTTCTGAAACTTACCTACCCCACCTTTAAAGGGGACCTAGTATGCAAAATGCACTTTTTGATGTATTTTATACATAAATTTGTGTCCCTGGTGTGTAAGGAGACTCAAATATTCAGAAAATACAACCCTGTCTCTTTTCCTCCTTACCCACATCTCTAAAAAAACAAAACGGGGGTGCAAACGAGCAGATCCAGGATTTGGCTCCTATGACGTCATTGGTGAAATGTGGCACACGTGACACGTCACAACCCATCGTCTCCGGCACACGTCCCAACCTAGCGTGTCCGGCACACGTGACACGTCCCAACCTATCGTCTCCGGCACACGTCCCAACCTATCGTCTCCGGCACACGTCCCACCTATCGTCTCCGGCACACGTCCCAACCTAGCGTCTCCGGCACACGTGACACGTCCCAACCTATCGTCTCCGGCACACGTCCCAACCTATCGTCTCCGGCACACGTCCCAACCTATCGTCTCCGGCACACGTCCTAAACCTATCGTCTCCGGCACACGTGACACGTCCCAACCTATCGTCTCCGGCACACGTCCCAACCTATCGTCTCCGGCACACGTCCCAACCTATCGTCTCCGGCACACGTCCCAACCTATCGTCTCCGGCACACGTCCCAACCTATCGTCTCCGGCACATGTCCCACGTCCCAACCTATCGTCTCCGGCACACGTCCCAACCTATCGTCTCCGGCACACGTCCCACGTCCCAACCTATCGTCTCCGGCACACGTCCCACGTCCCAACCTATCGTCTCCGGCACACGTGACACGTCCCAACCTATCGTCTCAGTATACAGTCATCTAGCTCAGTAGTTCCCAACCGTTTTCAGTCAGCCTTGTGTAATTGGAAATATTTTCGAGTCCCCCCTAATCCGGTTCCCACCGAGATTGGTGGAATTCATTGTATACTTTGTACAAACATTACATTTTCTCTGCTAATAATAACAACACAAAAAGATCCAACTATACATTTATATATTATGTATTGAACATGAACAAAAGTGCTTGTATTGGCAGATGATCCTGTGCCACTGTGAAATAATGAGGCCTAATTGAAACAATTACAAATACAGCGTATCGATCCGCTTCTTTAACAGTATTTTTATAAGTTATTTTTGTAATATTTTAGGGGAAAAACTAAACAAATTAGAAACATAATTCACATTCATTAATTGTATGTATAGTGTGGATTATGGGCTGCTAGCACACATAACATTGCATTGGTGTTAGTAGTAAGTAGATTTACTACTTATATTGAGGTACTTAAGTATTTCCTCTTTTGCTTCTTTGTAATTCTGCTCCTCTACAGTTCAGAGGTAAATGATGTACTTTTACTACATGTATTTAATACCTTTAGTCACTTTACAGATCTGGATTAATGATGTGAAATATGATCAACTCTTAAATCAGACTTTAGTTACACCTGGAGTAAATCCACCAGCTACCCTGCAGCAGAGGTGTGGACTCGAGTCACATGACTTGGACTCGAATCAGACTCGAGTCACCAATTTGATGACTTGAGACTCGACTTGACAAAATCACAAAACACTTGCGACTCGACTTGGACTTGAACACCAATGACTTGGGACTTGACTTGGACTTGAGCCTTCTGACTTGAGGTGACTTGATCATTTAATTCAGAGGTCTCCAACACGCCGATCGCGAGCTGCCGTTAGAAGAGCAGACTCCCGTTGGGGAGAGCAGAATCTTCAGCCGCTCCTACTCTTGCTGAGAATCCTTGCAGGCAGGGGCGGGATTTTATTTAGCTGAGCCACCATGCGGCCAATCATATGCGAGGACACACTAGGAGCATACCATTATGTGAAAGAAGGGTGGGGGGCACAGCAGGTGTAGTGGTACAGGCCAGCTGCACAGAGCGACGGATTTAAATGCATGTGCGTCGGAAAAAGTCAAGAAATGAGAAAAAACCGAAAAAAGAAGCAGCATCTGGCTGCTTTTCAATGATACTGGAGAAAGCAAAGCTGAGTGCAGGATTTGTAAAATGAAAATAACCTTTTTTGGTTACCTTTATTTTGGTAACTGTCAGAGGTGGGAGAATTTCAGATCTTGTACTTGAGTACAAAAGTACCAGAGTGTAGGAATACTCGGTTACAATAAAAAGTCCTGCATTCAAAATGTTACAAGTAAAAGTACAAAAGTATTAGCATCAAAATATAGTTAAAGTACCACCTGCAGAGGGATCTAGATGCCGGTGTTCTCTTCCCCATCGAGACCGCCTGGCTGCACATTATCCCCAGCATAAAGATAGATTGTGGGTCCCTTACAACATGTTGTACACAGTGATAAACATTCTGTCACCTCAACATCAGGGATTTTATACATTAAACTCCTTCTGAATCAAACCGTCACGGTAGCCTTACCTTATTGTTCCCTCTTAAAATAGAAAAAAACACGTTACTTTACCAGCAGAGAGAAAATTGATTATTAATGTGACTAATAAAGAGCAATTTGATTATTAAGTATTATTCTGCTGATCAATGTCATTACATTTGGTGAAAAACACATAATGACTTGTTTATGACTCGTTTTGTCAACGTTTAGGACTTGGACTTGACTTGAACTTGCCCAACCTGACTTGAGACTTGACTCGGACTTGAGCGCAAAGACTTGAGCGCAAAGACTTGAGACTTGACTTGGACTTGCAAAACAATGACTTGGTCCCACCTCTGCCCTGCAGTATACAAAGTCATTCAAACTAGCTGCACCTTTACCAGCTTTGAGAACACTTTCATGATCAATCATTATAAAACATATCATATATATTATTCTGAAATGGACCAATCTGCACAACGACTACCCTGCAGTATACTGCTTTTACTTAAGTTCTTCTGATCAGGGCCGGACTGGGACAATAATGGCGCATTTCCACTACAGCGCGGTTTAAGCGTGCCGTGCCCGGCCCGTCTTTGGTTGGGTTTCCACTTGGTGTAGTACCGGCTAGGGGGTACTATTTCACAGTTTTTCTGGCCCCATAAAATCGAGGTTCTTAGAGGGCCAACAACCAGGCTGAGTCGGGCTGAGTATGCTAAACGAGAGAGAGAATCGCTGGCAAGGGGGCTACAACTACAACAAGATGAACATATTTTACTGTGATTTAATTGTAATACACGTTTCTAAATGATGCCGAAGTAACAACATACTGATACCGGTTAGTAAAAACCATGAATTAATGCTTTGACCAGTCTGCAGACAGACGGTAGGCGAAAAACCTTTTTAAAATGTGTGTTTTCTGAATGGAGCTTGGCTAAGCTAACGTTATATATGCTCCGACCGTCCACACTCACAACAACGGCCTATACAGACATGAATAAACCAGTGACTGTATTCGCCATGACACAGGCAGTCTGTGGTTTGTACTTGATTAACTTCTGTCTAGTTTCTGAACAGATATGAGGAGCTGTGAGCTTGAGTGCTAACAGCTAACGGCTGAAGTTGTTTTTCTGTAGTTCGCATTGAAGATGACGTCACGGCTCCGCCTACACTGCGTTACTATAGTTACTGTCCCAGCTACTAAACTGTAATGGAAACGCAGCATAAAGTGAGCCAGTCCTAACAAGGCCTAACTAACCAAAAACATACCATATCCAATACAAAAACTTTTTTTGAAAATTGTTTATTTATTTATTTTTGGTTCATTTATAGTTGTGAGTGTGTCTGGGCTCCTGAATAAGCCTCACCTGTCTCCCTCCTCTCCCCCTCTCCCTCCTCTCCCCCTGCTCTTCTTTGAGGCAGCAGCAAAGACTAGTTTTAGCTCTCAACAAGTTTTTAAAGTTTCTTACCATTTTTTTTTTTCACCAATTTAACATTTTTTTCTTTTTAGTCATGCATATTTGACTAATCACTCCCCCCTCAAATGGAAATATGTGTTTACATAAATGGTGACCAAACCGTTAGAGACCCACAGAGATGACTTAGACTTATGGCGCATTTCCACTACACGGCCTCGCTCGGTATGGCTAGGCCTCGTTAGGACTGGCTCACTTTATGGCGTATTTCCATTACAGTTTAGGAACTGGGGTAGTATCTATAGTAACGCAGTGTAGGCGGAGCTGTGACGTCATCTTCAATGAGAGCCCCATAAAAACACCCTCAGAGTTCACAGCCACGATTTTATGAGGCCAGAAAAACTGTGAATTAGGGCCTGCACGGCTCGGCACGCTTACAGCGAGCTCCGCGCTGCAGTGGAAACGCGCCATAAATGAACTATCTAAACACTCAGAGTCCTTAACCTCACCTGAGCTGTAGTTATCTCTCTCAGTCTGACAGCAGAGGACACTCCCTCCACCTTGTTGTTGAAACAGCTCCTTAGAGCAGCTAGCTAACCAGATGCTAACAACAAAATTACAAGTAACCGGTTCTCTCTCTCTCTCTCTCTCTCTCTCTCGCGCGCGCTACACACACCCTGATTTATGATCGTATGGGATAGGCCATGTCGGCAGACCACATCATTTAGACAGACGTCACCCTGTGTGAGGCAAACCCACAGCGTTGCGTTCACAAAAACTGTGTCAATGTTATTGATTTTACGAGCAAACAATGTTTATTTACAATTTCTTCCCAAGCCTCACGCACCCCCCCCCCCCCTGCAATAGCGCTGCGCCCCCAGGTTGGGAACCACTGGTCTAGCTGAATCTCCTCTCGCAGCTGTGTGTCTGTGTATTCAGCATGATGTCTGCAGGAGACATAATGCTTGAAGTGATTTGGAACATAATGTGGCATTTAATCACGACAGCGTTTAGCTGAGTTTCTCCCGGTAGAAAACTCTTAGCAGAGGAAAGCTGCGCTACGCTACAAAGGGGCGTGGCTAGCAGAAGCTGTTCCATTTAAAGCTACGGTCACAGAATCAGCCTTTTTGGAACAGGCCTGGAATAGAGGGGTATGAGAAATGGCTACAATGGGTGATCTGTTTGGTATTTTAAGCAAATAACTTCAGTCATGTTTTGTATAGGTATGGCCCTACAATATATTTTTAGTATTAACATTCTATAGGCGTAGTGTAGCTGTGAACAATCACAAATACAATTCATTGTTTACATTGCAGCTAGTGCTAAACCAGAATAAATAACCCCTTTTCATTTTTAACTGGAAGTGGAATGGGGCTGGGCTACGTGAGGTGAATTGAGCCAACAAAAATACACAATAGGTGGGACTAAGAAAGATAATATTAAAGTATAAAAACAAAGGCATTATTAGGGCTGTAAAATGTCTCCCGTTTTAATGGTGATTAGATTTTTAAATGCTAACTCGATTGAGGCCCATCAGCTCTGATCTGCGGCCACTTCCCCCCCAGAAACTGTATTTAAATCTCATCCTGATCACTGACCTGCCAGTGTGCAACTCGATTTTGACAGGATAACAACTGGTGACTTCTAGAATTGTGTGAGTAACATTCTGTTTTTAGACTTCTCTGTTTCAGTGTGTGTGCTCTGTATCAACGCTCTGTAGTTGATCTGACTGAAATTGTGATTTTAAATCTTAAAACCGCTACAGTATCTGTCAGGCAGAAACTTGGGACAAGTAATTTGACTGAAACCTTAAAACTGAACTAACATTTGTAGACTACTAAGAGCTTTATTGAGTAGGTGTAACTGTATTAAGGGTTAAACTCATAACTTTATAACTTAGGGTTTAATGTAATTGTAAAACCATTGCGTCGAAAGGAGCCAGTTGAGGTGGTTCGGGCACCTAGTTATGATGCCACCTGGGTGCCTCCCTAGGGAGGTGTTCCAGACACGTCCAGCTGGGAAGAGACCAAGGGGTAGACCTAGGACCAGGTGGAGGGATTATATCTCTTCGCTGGCCTGGGAGCGCCTTGGGACCCCCAGTCAGAGCTGGTTGATGTCGCAGGGAAAAGGAAGTTTGGGGCTCTCTGCTGGAACTGCTACCCCCGCGACCCGACCACGGATAAGCGGGAGAAGATGGATGGATGGATGGATGGTAAAACCATTGGGCCACTGAAAAGACACAATAACAACTCGGGAGAGAGCCAGTCTAGATTTCCTTTTGAGGGCCACCAGCTGCAGAGAGTTAACTAATTAAAGGGACGCGGCCCCACAGCTGTGAGAACTCAGCAATCAGGTGTCCATTTTAGGTAGCACTTTAGGTAGCACTTTCCTGGAGCGTCAGCTTCAGCGTCAGACAGACGAAGACTGACAAAGACAATAGAGTCCTGCTGGAGTAAGACTGACAAAGACAATAGAGTCCTGCTGGAGTTACGAGGGTGGCAAAGAGGCAAATCCTACTTTGATTGCGCTAAGTATCGCTGGTGTTTTGTTTTATTTGGTTGTTTGGCCCCTCAGGCTATAATCATGTGTATTTTCTCCATTCCTGTTTATGTGTCTTCTCGCAATTATCACTGGCCCCGTGTATCTCGTAATCGATATAACCGGCCAGCTCCCGTCTATCCCACATGCTCCACTGAGATCCAACATATAGTTTCAGGCGGCCTGTGGAACTGCCAGTCAGCTGTTCCTAAGGCTGACTTCATCTCTGGCTACGCTTCCCTGCAGTCTCTGGATTTCCTTGCTCTCACTGAGACCTGGATTACTCCATCCAACACATCCACCCCAGCAGCTCTCTCCACAGCATATTCCTTCTCCCATACACCCAGAGGCAGAGGAGGTGGCACTGGTCTCCTGCTCTCTCCCAAATGGAGCGTTTCCCTCTTCAAGCTACCTAACTTCACTCCTTCCACCTTTGAATTCCATGCCGTCACAGTAACCCATCCTATACAATGAACCATTGTTGTTCTCTACCATCCACCAGGCGCCTTGGGGGACTTCTTGGAGGAATTAGATAATCTCCTCTCACACATCCCTGAAACTGGCCCTCCCGCTGTACTTCTCGGAGACTTCAACCTCCAGACGGGGAAGATAGACGAACTAACATCTCTGTTAACCGCCTTTGCTTTCTCACTGTCTCCGTCCCCACCAACTCATGAAGCTGACAATGTCCTTGATTTCATATTCTCAAGGAACTGCACTACTTCTAACCTCTCTGTAAACCCGCTCCATACATCCGATCACTTCTTCATTTCATTCTCTCTACCCCTTTCCAAACATAACGAACTAATCTCTTCTCATCCTGCACCTGTCCGCCGTAACCTTCGTTCCCTCTCCCCCTCTACCTTTGCCTCATCGGTGCTCTCAGCCCTCCCTTCCTCTGACTCGTTCCAACTTCTGCCTCCAAACTCTGCTGCAGAAACTCTCCTCTCTACTCTCTCATCCTCTCTGGACTCTCTCTGTCCTCTCACATCTCGGCAGGCTCGGCAGTCCCCTCCTGCTCTCTGGCTAAATGACGCACTGCGTGCTAATAGAACCGTCCTTCGGGCAGCAGAGCGGAAACGGTCCAAACACCATGACGACCTCCTAACCTATCAGGCTCTCCTCTCCTCTTTCTCTGCTTCGATCTCTCAGGCAAAAAGCACTTTCTTTCAAGATAAGATCCAATCTTCATATTCAAATCCCAAAAAACTATTTTCCATCTTCTCCACCCTCTTGGACCCCCCCCAAAGCCCCTCCCCCCTCCTCACTTCTGTCAAGCGACTTTGTTAACCACTTTGAAAAAAAGGTTGATGATATTCGCTCTTCTTTTTCTGACTCACCTTTACTCACCACTGGGTCACCAGACCCTCCTTCCACCTGCACACTAACCTCCTTTTCCCCTCTCTCGCCAAGTGAGGTTCTTACCCTCATTACCTCTGCCCGCCCTACCACCTGTCCTCTGGACCCTATCCCTTCAAACCTCCTTCAGACTATCGCTCCTGATATTCTACCGTTTCTCACCCTTTTCATCAACACTTCTCTAACTTCTGGTCACTTTCCAAACAGTCTCAAGGAGGCAAGCGTAAACCCTCTCCTAAAGAAACCCACTCTCAACCCGTCTGATGTTATAAACTACAGGCCTGTCTCTCTCCTCCCGTTCCTGTCTAAAACACTTGAACGCGCTGTCTTTAAACAACTCTCCTGTTATCTCCATCAGAACAACCTTCTGGATCCGCACCAGTCTGGTTTCAAGGCAGGTCACTTCACAGAAACTGCCCTCCTTGCTGTCTCTGAGGAACTGCACACTGCTAAAGCAGCCTCCCTCTCCTCTGTCATCATCCTTTTGGACCTGTCTGCTGCATTCAACACGGTGAATCATCAGATCCTCCTTCGCACTCTCCAAGAACTTGGAGTTTCAGGCTCTGCACTTTCCCTCATCACCTCATACCTCAAAGACCGCACCTACAGGGTTACTTGGAGAGGGTCCGAGTCCAACCCTTGTCAATTAACTACAGGGGTCCCTCAGGGCTCTGTTCTTGGTCCCCTCCTCTTCTCCTTGTACACAAACTCGCTCGGATCTATCATTAGCCCGCATGGTTTTTCATACCACTGCTACGCTGACGACACCCAATTCATTCTGTCCTTCCCCCGCTCAGAGACCCAGGTCGTCGCACGCATCTCTGCTTGTCTAGCTGACATCTCTCAGTGGATGTCTGCTCAACCTTGACAAGACTGAACTGCTTTTCCTTCCGGGAAAAGATTGTCCCACTCTTGACCTAACAATCAACATCGGCACCTCTGTTGTTTCCCCGACTCAGACTGCAAGGAATCTGGGTGTGACCCTAGATAACAACCTGTCCTTCACTGCAAACATAGCTGCTACAACCCGCTGCTGCAGATACACGCTTTACAACATCAGGAGGATACGTCCCCAGCTGACCCAGAAAGCGACGCAGGTTCTGGTCCAGGCTGTCGTCATCTCACGCCTAGACTACTGCAACTCCCTCCTGGCTGGTCTACCTGCATGTGCCATCCGACCTCTGCAGCTCATCCGGAATGCAGCGGCTTGTCTGGTCTTCAACCTTCCTAAATTCTCCCACACCACGCCGCTCCTCCGCTCCCTTCACTTGTAACTGCTAGAATACACTTCAAGACAATGGTACTTGCGTACCATGCTGCGAATGGATCTGGCCCTTCCTACATCCAGGACATGGTTAAACTGTACACCCCAGCACGTGCACTCCGCTCTGCATCAACCAAACTGCTCGCTGCACCATCGCTGCGAAGGGGACCCAAGTTCCCATCAGCAAAAACACGTGGGTTTGCTATCCTGGCTCCAAAATGGTGGAATGAGCTCCCCATTGACATCAGGACAGCAGATAGCTTACACACCCTCCAGCGCAGACTGAAAACTCATCTCTTTCGACTCCACTTCGAGCAATAGAACTATTAACAAAGCACTTATATACTAATAAAGGACTGGCTTACCTAAAGCCAGTTGAGTAGCACTTGAAATGTTTTTACTCTATGAAACCTGTTGTACTTATATGATTCTGTTTTCTTCAAGTTTGTATTTTGTTGGTCGAACGCACTTATTGTAAGTCGCTTTGGATAAAAGCATCAGCTAAATGCAATGTAATGTAATGTAACACTTACAGTTTTTTTTCTGACTGTTTCCTGCAGACGTCCAGCAGCTGGTGGCGGTTAAAGAAGAGGTTCCTCCTGACCAGCAAGAGTGGAGCCACCAGTCTGGACCAGGAGGACGCAGAGCCCCCCCCACACATTAAGCAGGAACAGGAGGAACTCAGGATCAGTCAGGAGGGAGAGCAGCTTCAGGAGCTGGAGGAGGCTGATATCACCAAGTCCACTTTCACTCCTGACCCTGTGAAGAGTGAAGATGATGAAGAGAAACCTCAGTCCTCACAGCCTCATCAAAGACAAACTGAACACATTTGAAACAGCAGCTGATGGAGATGACTGTCGAGGACCAGAACCAGCCAGGAACTCAGATCCAGAGAGCAGTTTACAACCAAAGACTGAGGACGACACTGGAGACTCTTCTGAACCTTACACTGGAGACTCTTCTGAACCTTACACTGAAGACAGTGCTGATTGGAAGGAGACCAGAGAACCTGCATCAGGCTCAAACTCACTGAAAAATAGACATGAATCTGTCAGTGATCCACGACGTAGTGCTGAAAAGAAACCATTCAGCTGCTCAGTCTGTAAGAAAGCTTTTTCACAGAGTGGACATTTAAAGAGACACATGAGAATCCACACAAGAGAGAAACCACACAGCTGCTCAGTCTGTAAGAAAGCTTTTTCACAGAATATAGAGTTAAAGCTACACATGAGAATCCACACAGGAGAGAAACGAGTCAGCTGTTCAGTCTGTAAGAAGCATTTTTCCCATAGTGGAAGTTTAAAAAAACACATGAGAGTCCACACAGGAGAGAAACCATACAGCTGCTCAGTTTGTACCAAATATTTTGCATTGAGTGGAACTTTAGATAGACACATGAGAGTCCACACAGGAGAGAAACCATACAGCTGCTCAGTCTGTAAGAAAGCTTTTTCACAGAGTGGAAGTTTAAAGGAACACATGAGAATCCACACAGGAGAGGAAATATACAGCTGCAATGTTTGTGACAAAAGATTTCAATGGCGTAATTGTTTCAATAGACACAAGTGTGTTGGTTGTCAGTCCTCAACGCTTAATGAAATTCAAACTGAGGATAAAAAATCTGCCTGACTGGATCAACATTGTTACACGGCATTCATATAAGACTTAAACAAACTCTATCTTTATCAATATAAGTGGACAATTAGGCCATAAGGTGAACCCTGTTGAAAGTGCTTTACAAAAAATGAAAGACATTAAGAATATGGCATTTAAAATCAGTCATTAAAAAGAAAAGCTAATAAAATAAACATTAAAAGAAAAAATACATGGATAAAAGTTACAGTGCAGTCTAAGATATGAATAGTTCAATTAAAAGCAGCGACAAAAAGAAAAGTCTTCAGCCTGGAAGTACTGCGTTTTATTGATCTAAATTACTTAACGTAACAAGTTAACCTTCTTCTTGGACGCAGCTATGTATGAAATCAAGTCATTTTAAGAGTGCATTTAACGTGTACAGGGTAACAACAGACAGACAAAAAGTCCTCAGTCTAATGGAATAATCCACGAGCTCAGCCAATGAACCTAGCGATGCGAACATGGTAGTCCAGGAATGATAGTTTGATAAATTTGAGTTTGATATACTTTATTAATTCCCGTGGGGAAATTGTTTGTAGCTGGAGTTGGCTGATAAACGCTGCTAGTCAATGTTGATTCGATGGTCAACTCTGTTCCCAGATAGTAAAACCTCTCACAAATACCGCGTATATAACGCAAATACCTCGGACTTAGTGATGTATTAAGACGTATGACAAAACATGACATAAAACAAGCATACAGCACTGTTTAGAATCCATTTGGTCTGGTTTAGCGCAACCATGTAGGCGGCCATCTTTCACTTCTGTTGACAATATGCAGCTACCCAATTGGTGTAGCACGATCACGTGACGAACCGTGGCACTACTTTGGACCACGATATTATTACGCTTTGAAGGGACTAGTTCAGGCAATAATTACGTGCCTAGAAGAATTGGCAGGAATTTTAGCGACGAAACTTTTTTTTGGTGGATAAGCATGACTCGTTCTTTTTTTATGAACTAAAGATTGTGTAGTTCCACTTCTGTGGAGCGGGATTTCTTTTCTCGAGGTTCACCTTGCGGCCTAAATATGTTTAATGTTTTTGTCATACTGATTTTCTGATTAATGGGGCGAAGCCTGCGAGCTGGTTCAGGCAGTGAACTCGAGCACTCATGCTGCATTCATACATAACACCCCTTGCCACTTGAAAAGCTACAATTTGATAGTTAATAAATATACAGATAAATAACATGATATTTTTGGCTGCAGTCTTTGATGGGAGGTAGTGTGTTTGTATGTGTGCATGTTCAAAGTTATAGTGAGTTTTGTGGCTGGACAGGGATGGAGGCCACAGCTCTGGGAAAGAAGCTGTTCTTCAGTCTGTTGGTGCGTGATTTTATTGACCTGAACCGTCTGCCGTTTGAACAAACTGTAAAGTATTAACCCATGGCCGGGGTGTGTGATGTCTCTGATGATACTGCCTGGCTTTCTTCTGCAGTCGACTTTTGTAGATGTTGGGCAGCTCAGACCAAAAACGTGCTGTTGGATTGTGTGCTCTCTGCAGGACGGTGTCTGTACTCAAAGATTGTTTATGAAATGAGAGTTTAACTCTGTTTTTGTTGTCCAAACGACGCCAAAAGAGCGATACGTCTTCTTTCCAGCAGGTAGCACACATGTTACATTTTCCAGTTCAACTGTCATCCACATATTAATGATTCAAAACAGCAATGTGTAAGATATGGCTAGTAATTGACTATTTCAACAGAATGTAAAGAGGTTACAGTCTTGAGGCCATGTCAATATATTCATGTTTTTGTTTGATTAAATCTACTGAAATGAGCATTCAATGACTAAACTATTCTTAATTACTGTCATTACATCATGGGTTTGCATTGCAATATTAGAACACATAAAACCCAACTTTATTTCTTCTAAGTTGCGGGTGTTCATTGTTTAGAAGTCCGCTGTGTTTCATCCAAGCTTCCACTTTGTGCTCCGATAATGCTGAAAGTATCCGTTGTATGCTTTACCTGCTCCAGTAACACAAGTGTAATTCACTGGACAGAGACAAAAGATAGTGGATGGATCCAGAGGAGAAACAGAAGATAGTCCGTATAGAGCCTTCAGGGACTGAAAATATCAGGGATAGAGCTAGAAAGAAACTCCAAAAACCTGAATAGAGCTAGAAGATAGCCAGTACAAAGCCAAGAAAGACCCAGTAGAAAGACAGGAAGGAGCCAAAAGAGTTTGTATTTTGTATCTTTTAATAGCCAAGCTCTTCTCTTAAGATATTAAAACTTCCTATCTCAGCATGCTGCCAATTATTGAGATTGTTTCACAGCTTTTATCGTTAAATATTTAGACTTTTTTTTTTTACATAGACATTAGGATGAACAGCACGATCCACTCTGCTGGATTCTGCCCAAATCGGCTCAAAATGCATGCAAACCTCTCGCTTTATCCATACTCCTGCAGGTGTATTGTTCTGGATTCATAGTGAGGTTAGATGTTCTGCACTGTTATTGTTATGTATTTAATATAAAGTGAAATCACACCGTATAAAAGGAGGCCTCGCCTTCTGACTATCATCCTACACCTCTCTTCAGCCAGCGGAATAGGACAGACAGTGCCCCGAGTAGAGGGCTCCGCCTGTGCTAATATGACAAGGGTTACACTACGTAACCCGACGTTATATCTCTCACAGGCTCCGCCCTCTACTGGACTCTATGGGTACAGTGGGTGGAGCCGCAATGTATACCCGCACTGTCGTCCAACAATATTCCACCCTACTGCCCCTGACCGGCTATTATATGGTCAGCAGCTGCTGCCCCACCTTCTCCTTTAACCCGGTTGTAACGAGGAGAAATCTGGCTGTGGCTGACAAGAAGCACACCCTGCTGCCCTTACCCTCGCAAAAACCCCCCACCCTGGATGGGGAGAGGCCCCCCTCGGCCCCGAAAGGGCTTACTACACGCCTGCCTCCCTGAATCCCTAACCCCCATAAAACGCACCAGGAGCGTCCTGCGCCACGTTACGGCCGCGCCGCGGCGGTCGTAAGGATCGCGGCCACTCTAGTCATGGGTGCTATCCCACCACACGCGCCGCGTTACGGCTCAGACGCGTCCCAGAAATGGCTCGGCGCAGCGCTTCTCTAAAATTAGGATGAATCCTATTTTTGCCGCGGCGCAGCCGTAAGGTAAGGTCGGGCAGGCAGCCCCCCCCCTCGCAGGAAGTGGAAGGTGAGCATCCGGGCCAGGCCATCCCGCATATATACTAATTTAGCAGACCCTGGCCCTTTCTCATTTCTCGAAATCCCCTCCTCGGACTCCCCTCCTCGACTCCTATTCTCGATACTTAGTCCCGCCCACAGGAGATGCGAGCGGATGAGCCGAGGAGGGGAACCGAGGAGAGAGGAGGGGAAGCAGCAGGTGGTTAGAGAAATGAGAAACTCCTCTCCTCTGAGCGGTCATTTTAGAGACGTCCATTAATGATGACAGAAGGCACAGCAGCCCTCTGTCTGATGGACAGATGTGTTCATGATGACTTATATTTACTTTGATTCATTCACAGGGCGGTATAATGAGACAATAACAGGCTACAGATGCGGACATGCACACACACATATATATGTATATATTTATATAAATATATACATTTCAGAATCAAACAGAGCACTCATAATACGTAACACTATCAGAGACTGGATATATCCCCCCCCTCCCCTCTCTGGTCGCTACAATGAGGGAAATAAATTACGGGCCAAAAGTTGTATTACAAGTATTAAAAGTAGCAGAGGACACCAAACCAACTGAGACCTGTCTGTCGCTGCATCTACGCACACACTGTACCAACACACACCTACACCACACACACGCATATAAAACAGGCTACAGCCGTTGTGTATTTTATTGTGAAGCACTAAAATGGTTTTAGAAAAACAATCGACTCTTTGTTTGTAGATATCTACTAAACTACAGCAAATACAGAGAGTAGGCCTGTTCTGAGTGATATATATTATACAACACTGCTCTGCTTTCTGCACGGACCTCACAGCTGTTCTCACTGTAAAACATCGCGTCGCGATGAAAGCAGTTAATAAAATAATATCCAGGGATGCATTGTTAGAAATTAAAATCAATGTTTTGAGAGCATAGTGCACCTTAAACACACAGTCAGTTTAAGTGCTGTTTTATACTGAAAAACCAGAAGTTCTTGTGGCACAAGAACTTGTTAAGCTTTTATTCTGAAAAATCCTTCATCTCCGGTTAGCATGAGGCTAATATCCATTTACTATAGAGGTGAATTTAGCACCAGTATGATATGATGTTGCACATCGAAGACCTACTGATTTCAACACTACAACTATAGACGTCGAGATAGATGTATTGTTGGATAAGGTAACAGTTTATTTGATTACGTTTAGTGTTTACAGATGTGGGTAGCATGTGACAACATTTCAGACCGACCGGAAAACCAAACTGCTGTGAAGTATTTCCTGTAGTTTTTAGGAGTATTGATTACGGCGTTTAGAATGTTTTAAATGAAAAGTCATGAAAGAGTTAAGGAAGAGAAAAGGCGTGTTTAGATATATATTGAATGTACAATGTCTTTAATCCTCTGATATGCGTACAACGGATATTGAAATGTAGAGAGTCGGCCTGCAGGGAGGAGCCAGCAGAGGA